>DWDV01000212.1:0-19258 GCA_018245615.1 Mimoniades ocyalus | reverse complement strand
CGGCCATCTGATCCCAAAGTAAGCATCAATAGAGCTTGTGGTATGGTAACCAGACGGCTGATAAATTACATATATACATATAAATATATACTTAAATAGATAGTTTTTTTTTTTTACACCCAGACACAGAACAAATACTTGTGCGCATCACACAAATATTTATTCTGGGTGGGAATCGAACCCACGACCCCCGGCGCAACAGCATTCACTAACCACTGCACCAACGGGCCAGTCAGACTACTTATACTTGGATACTTCAGCTATAGTTCTAACAAGTGCGTGTACAGCGATTACATTATCAATTGTCTACTTAATATCATACTTGTATATCATATAGGCTTGATGCCCCAAAAAGATCCTAATCGGGTATTTATTTTGACTCATCCATTGTGATTGTCGTACAAAACATCGTACAAAAAAAAAATACGTTTGCACAACATTTTAGGATTATTTTTGGGATATACTAGATCTTCTAAAATAAAAACTTGAATAGGTTCCTACCTTTGCTCTCCGCCAGGCGAAATTGTAGGTAAATGCTAGCCTATACTAAATAAAAAGAAACAAAGACACCAAGCCCGTAAGTATAAAGATATTTGGCAGTCACTTCTCTTTGCCTACCGCATATGGGATCTAAGGTGACACTATAATAAACGACATTTAAAAAATATTCATCTACGTAAGTTACAATTCATGTATGGTATAATTCAGCGCAACATTCATTGAAACAGGGTTAGACCTATCACTGAGTCTAGCCACAACTACAAAATGACCAACTCAGCTATCTTTTTCTTCAAATACATATTTATAGCAGTAATCCTCTTTGACCTCCAAGCAGCCGATGTCCGTTTGTTTTTTAAATTAATTTATTTATTTAAATGGCACTCCAACAGCTTATAGATTTATCAATTAATATTAGATTAATACAAACTAGTAAAGATTCTAGCCTACTCGCCAATAGCAGGTGTGAATCAGCGTTCAAAGTACGTGATCGTGATATTTGTACAATAAACAGAGCTGTAGTGGAATAATACATAATTTAAAAACATGGCCACAAGAGTAAAACAGGTTAAAACAAAATAAGATAAAAAATTCGAGTGCCTGTCAGAGGCCTCGAAACTAAAACACAGACATCTGGGAAAAATAATAAAAATTAGACATCGAAACAAAAATCATGTCATTGGACTACAACATCAGTTACCTTTAGATTTATTGTGGGGTACATTCTGAGCAGCATGGTTGCAGCATTAGTTGTTTCCAATATTTAAAGGTGTCTAATTTGATACTGTTTAGCTATTATCGCTTTTATCACGGGGTCGGAGGGGTGACATTTGCCTCATTCATGTCATTATATCCTTCACTAGGTTATCCCTCTTACACGCAAAGGAAAATTTCTATTCAGAGGATTATTATTATTATTATTAATAATAGACTGTTCTCTTGACACAGTTTTTACGCGAAACGAACAAAAGACCATAATAGATCTTGTATCACTTTATTAACACAATCGGATTATTTTCCCCTTCAGTTTACGCAAAGGCTTTATTATTTTAGGTATTTATTACAAGGTATTACATTAGGTATTTATTATAAGACGATTAATTCAAGCGACATAGTATTATCTAATATTATTTATACCACTATATAAATTGGTAAGTTCACAAAATGGACGGCTATATTAAAATTTTCCTATCGTTCTTGTCATATGGATATATTTTCTTATCTTTGAAATGGGAACGATTGATTAAATTATATCTATTGTCAGCATCGGAAGTAAATTAGATGGCTTTGTTACACCATCGCCGCCTGTAACTTATTATACCGTAAAATATTTAAACATGTCAAGCTCCTCCGATCTCATCTCTTAAATCCTTAAACAGATTAAAGTCAAATTCCAGAAAATCTAACATCCTACAAAGCCGAATAACAAAATATCTTTTACATTTTAACAAAACTCAACCTCCTTAAATGGTGCTATCACGTAATAATAGATACTCGTATGAATGTCATTGTAAGAAGAACGGTAATTTAACAGAAAAATTCTAATTTCTTCTAGAATAACCCAGTTACGTTCAATCCCTGTCGCTTATGAATCTGACACACAATAGACGTTAGCGGCTTTGTCATGCATCGATTGTTAGGGAGCCACTCGTATTTTGTTACTTTCAGCTCTAACGACATCACTCTGGAACTGTAAAGAAACACCTCTATGCGGTATCGTCTCTTTGAGACACTTTCGTGGCGCCCTATTATACACTTGTTGGGATATTTACTCTGTTTATAGAACCCGTTCTGCGTTGTTCGTGTTGATTCCTAAAATTTTAATATCGCAAACATGTGCAATGTAGATTTTGCTGTGTACTAATATATTGTTGATTCTATACATTCTAAAACTCTTGTGAAAGTTCTACTAGGAATGTAATATCGTCGCATCAATCGGTACCAAAGACAAACTAGTGTACTTTGTAGGCCAAATAATATTTATCCTAGTAACCACCTGTGGCATGATCGATTTAAAATCACTCACTGTACTGATGAATGAAATCATTATGAATTATTCATCTTTTAGTATTCTACAATGTTATCAAAAAAACCCACCACCCCATCACCAAATTGCCCATTCGTAGCACAGCAGACAAATGTATATTTCCCTTTTGACAGAAAACTAGTTCCAAACAGAGTGATGATAAAGCGGTGATGATGGATCTGTTATACTGATCCTGTCCAATATCAACAAGTAACAAACGTTGAAGCCATTGGTAAATTAAACATATCTTGTTTTCGCCGTCCGCAGGTATCTTGTACCGCAGACCCTCGTTAGGAGTATGTGGAGAGATTAAACTAGAAGTTATAAACTATGTTAATAATACATTTAAAGCCCTTTTCACGTGTGTAGTTTAATTTGTCTGTTCGAAATGTGATTTATCTTATTATTACAGTAGGCACCGTGGCTTTCTACGTTTACGCATTATTCTAATGAACTAGTTAAATGTTTAACTTTATAAGATCCTTAAAAAAAATCCAAATATGACGCTAAAGGATAAACATAATATCACACCTCTAATCCCCAAAGAGGTAGGCAGAGAAGTATAGTGAACTCCTATGATTCACCATTCACTATGAAATAACGGGCTGAGCCATGCACCGGGCACAAATCCACACTCCGAGTCACTACTAGATATTTGTACTAGAAAATATATATTTGAAAGATCCCCGGGATTAGATTAAAATACTCTATTCTGCCGGAAAACGCAATTATAGCACAAAATAAGTTAACAATTTGCAATGTAACGCCTTATTATTAGATAAGTATATGTGTGTAATAATGTATGGGATTGTACACACTCCTCTGCCTCGCTCTACAATACTTACAAGCGTGATTTTATGTTTATGTAAAAGTCCCACCCCTGTGCGTAGACAATCCGTACGCAAGAGCAATGTTAACATTTCAAGTGTTTCCAAATTCCTCGCAAGATTTTTCCGTGGTACTCGAAATAAAAAGATGTAGGTACACGTAGGTAAGCTTCAGTTGAGTTTGGCACGAATGCATAATTTGGTACAATTTTTCCGGCTGTAACCGTAACAAAATAGCTCCTGTATTCCAGTTGGAATACTAATATAGTAAAAACAGAACGTTGCAAAAGATAATAAATAATCGGTAGATACAATTTTTGGTTTGGGATATCGCATTATTGAACGGAAAAGGATTGTCGCACGAAGAAAAATGATTCCAACTGCAGCCACAAAAAAAAACAATGCATCTTCAACGAATCACAACGAGGCCAGTGGTCATAAATTTGAAGAACTTTGGGATATTTAGTATCCGTAGCAATTTATTACCTCTCAAAGTGGTTAAGGTTAGTCAAATTGAGTACATTCAGAAACGATTTTGTACAGTAAATTCTAATCTCGGTCTTTATTATTTTATTACGTTGAGCAAAAGGGTTTAAAAAAACTTCTAACCGACGTATTACTATCGTATTTGGACAATACCGCCCTGAAGTATCGCTATGGTAAGCAAACTTTTAACAAACAATATATTCTTAGCACTGGGTTGTTACGATTTTCCATATTTAAAACAATGCAATATTATATTCGTTTATATTACGAGTGTTAATTATTACAATGTATGTGCAAACGAAGTTGGAACTGTTCACACCTTCTCGGAAATGCGAAGTTGGATGCGCACTAAGGATTAAAGCGTGTAAAGTAATTAAACTTAATTCATTATTGTGGGAACAACACAAATTCCGGAACCGGAACGGATATTAGGGTTCATTATGAAAATGTATTATTCGCTCTTGTTTGAAGTGAAACATTACAAATTAAAGTGATGGAGGATACATTCGGAGTAATATTCGTTATCTCTGATTCTCACTCTTTGATACTAATCTACCTAAATCTAGATTATGAGTTTATGAGTAACGTTAGAATATACTCGTAGATATTACCGACAATTTCTTTCGCACGTGAACCTAACTAATTACCGGAAAAAAATATCAATTTCAACACTGGTTTAGGTGTAATTTTAGAAAATTATTTAATAGATAATAATAACTTAAAAGATAATGAAATACTATTGAGAGGTCCATAGTATATGTAGTAATTACAAAGTGTAATATTTACCATACAAAATTGTATATAAACTTACTACTATTATCGGAAAGAACAGTGTTGTTTATGTATAATTGGAGAAGCTTATGTAATTTTTCACTAGATTGCACCTAATTTTCATGATGTACCAAAACGGACCCTCCGAAATGTCACGAAAGGTTCTTTAACCTCATTTGTTTATTTTATAAAGTATATACCTAAATAAATTCCACAATATAATTCATTATGAGCGACTAAAAAGAATTTGAGATTCTCAATATTTTCTAAGGCGTGTAAAATATTTCTACCTACTACGCATGGCCAGCGTGTCGGCCAATGATCTTAACTCTCCTCAATCTGAGAGTCAACAACCAACAGTCAAATGACACATGAGTCCATAATGACAATGATAAAATTAATAATAAATAAGATCGCCTCGATGACGGCTGTGCTGGTTACAATGACTAAGTCATTGTTGACGTAACATCAATAAAGCCAGAGGGCGTCAATGACATTAGCCATTACGATGACTAATTTCTCATTAGCCACTCCACATGAAGACGCGCCTACACGTTTAGATAAATACTATAATAACAGCCTATCACATTAATAGCTCTCGATATAGAACAGGAAACGGCACTTTAGTCTCTCAAAGCGCTTCTATGTAGCAAAACTCGATTACACAATCATAGTCCAATCTAATTAGTGTATCAAGAGGGCACAGTCAACATCACGCCTGGTTGATTATCCAGATAGTGTTGGATATGAAAAGCATATGCGGGAACACCGAGATGATGTTATCAGTTGCCACTTGATCAGCCTCGGTCAATCGTGTCTCGATACTGAACGCCGGCGGCCGCAAGCGAGCGATAGCTTTGATATTTCGGCGGCTACCTCTGTTATAGATAGCGGGAATTTTGCGCTCTAATTAGTTTTTTATCACCTTCCCTATTAATTTGTTACCAGCACAGATGTTATACAGGTAAGAGTGAAATTCAAGAATTGAATATTCAATTACCAACATTCTCGTAAGTTTGCGATCTAGTTCTATATATGCTAGGTGTAATAAGTTACAAGCTACATCAATATAGTTATTTGAGGCAGCAACGTGCTTGTGACTGAAGTAAAATAGACTTTAGTTATGTTTACGATTGAATAAACGTCTAAGAGCGGCTTGATACTTGATACTTTGATACTTTTGTACAATATCGTTTTAACTAGCACTACGACAGTCGCGCCCTGGCCGCCTACGGGCAGCAGCGTAGGCGATGCGACAACCTGTGCTCTGCGATGCTTAACCAGTACACCCAGTATGCCCAGCATGGTAACTGTGGGCAAAACCCCACAGGCGAGACCTTTGTTCAGTAGAGAACTGCAATAGGCAGATGATGATGATATGATAATTATATGATGATGATATGATGATGATAACGCTATGTCTGCTGTGTTTACTGCTGAATAACAGCGGAAATGATTGTATGCCGAAGCACGTTTGCATGTAAGCGTAACGTTTTATTACAAAATGAACGTAAAATTCGCAAAACAATGTGTCCTGTTGTAGTAAATTGTGCGCACTTACGTTGGATGCCCTCGGTTGTTACAACGTAAGACAAATGATGTGCCGCTGCATAGTAGGTACCTACTTGACGGCAGCGAATATTTTATTATGGGTAAACAAGAAAATAGGGAAAGGGGTTAATAAAAATGAGTTATTTAAAAGAAATGTACTCGTACGTTTTACTGAATTTAATTCTAATGTCGTTCTACCGGTGTCCCAAATTGAATGTATGGAAACAGATTGTACCTATAATATTGTTCTTGAATTTTTTGTCTTGCTTTTGTAATATCTTTTCATTTGTACGCGTTTCTTTATTATTTCGAGGGCAATACGAATTTGTTTCAATCACGGATCTTGAAAACGAGATCTAAGATAAGTCTAAGACATATCACAACAGATCAGTCTTAGTCATATCTTCTTCGTTTTCAACCATTCCAGAAACATGATATATTATTAATAACAATAAATATTTTGTTTATCGCCTTCAGCGAGCTGGTTTCCCTTGATATATGGGTAGGATGTGTCAGTAATTATCCATTTACATCCACTACGAAATAATTTGGCACAAATTTATTTCAATATAAATGCTGTTCTCACGCGTTTTCCATCAAAAATATGATTTCTTTCATTACAATATAAAAAGCGTAGAAAATCGTTTGCAAAATATTGTGTAGTGGTTTTGATGTTTCAAAAGAGTAATCATTTGAATAGATGTCAAATGTGAATTCGCTGTTATAATTAACACGAAATATTTACGTTAAGTTTATTCAGAAATATTATATTTTACGTATTGTTATATTATAATTAAAACATAGTCTAGTAGTCTTAAATCCATGTCAATATAAGAGCCTCTCATCTCCTTCTGCACCTATTCTGGTATCCCATTAAAATATTTTCCATCCGTGATGAAATCATGTTTACATTGAGCAGATTCAGTTTCAAATGTTACATTTACACCCACATCATTTTTTCAATCTAAAACATTAATCAGCTCACATGAGTTAACCTGACCACTATATGATTCACGCTTCATTATGTCATGAAATACCTCTATAAGCACTGGAGACTGGTCCTGTAAATAAGCTATGGAAAACTTAAGGAAACTTGGCCCAGCCTAATGTCTTTTTTAACATTTTTTGTTTCAGAATGATGCGATTCAGCTGCTTCCTGTCCTGCTGCCTGCTGGGCGCGCTGCTCCTCATCGTGCCGGTTACCTCCTACCCCAGGTAGTTGTATTTAATCTTGTTTTGTCGCAGATAATCCGAATCAACCATTTGCGTACTGTTTTCAATAAACCTGACAATGTGTATTGCGAAGTTTAAAAATATGAGTTTGTATACTTAATAGTGTATACTTAATATTATAGACTGCCTCGTTGATAGTGTTAGTTGCACGTGCGACTGCCGAACGGGAGGTCCTGGGTTCAATTCCCGGGTCGAACACCACTAAATTTTTCTAATTTAGATTTATTAGTAGTGGCTCGGAGTCTGGATATGTGCCCGGTGTATGGCAATAGGCGCACCACCTATTCTATAGTAAACGTAACCGATGAAACGTGGGAGTGTTCTGCATTACTCTGCCTACCTCTTTGGGAATTACGGGCGTGATTTTACGTTAATATACTTGATATTAGGTAAATTACATATGAGCGAATGAAATTATGTACCTGTAGAATGATCCCACAGTACGAGTTCTTGTTAATGTCCTAAATTGAATCCATGTAACACTATATACTTAATAACGGGTTAGAGAAATTATGCTATTTATTTCTGTACTTATTTCTACTACATATTTTCATTAAAACGTCTATGTATAGATAATAAATATGATTTGTAAATAATAATACTCTAATCTCTTAATGGTTAACCTTACTATAGTGGATATAATTTTCACTGCAAACTAAGTCAATTTGTATAAATTAAAAAAGTTATAACGTTATTGCTACTGCACTTGGCGTTACTCTATTAATATATATTCACTCTCTAAATAGGAAAAACTTAACCATAACATCACGCCTGTAATCCCCGAAGAGGTAGGCAGTGGAGTGCAATACACTCCCACGTTTCACCAGATACGTCCACCGCCCATTAGGGAGTGAGCCCGTTGCCATATGAGACCTAGAATTTAGGGACATATGAACATTCCAAAACAGTTGCCTATTAGAAGCGTAGGTACGAGTTGGATTTTATACGAATAAATGTTAATAGGATAACTGTTTATGCTTTTATGTTTTACATGTTTTTCTCAGCAATCCCAGCGGCTACTACCGCGATGAAGTCCAGTATGAGCCCGAAGAGATCATGGACATGCTTAGCCGCCTCAGCAACCTGATCCAGATGGAGCGCAAAATGGAAACGTACTTATCATATTTTCCTTATTTTCCGTTTCTTTTCGAACAACAGCTTTATTACCTTTCAAATATCATATCGTACTTTCATTCATTCATCATCTGATTAGGTTACATTATATGGTGAGGTATATGATGACGATATTTTGCCATTCATACATTTTTATAGCGGAGATTACATACATAAAAGGTAAAAGATCTTCTTACTGCTTATTTACTGCGTACATTTTAATGAAAGTTTCGTATATCTACATAAAAGAAAACTTTACAAAGAATATTTTAATATAAAATGGTGTTACTGGTAAACTGACTAGCAGTGAAAACAAACTCTTTAGCAATAAAATATACACATGTTGCATTTTTATAATGTCGCATGTAAAAGGAAAGTTTATTGTATAACACAGATGCTCTGGTATGCAATAAATAGTTGAACATAATAATATTCTACGAATAACGTTTATAGTTTTATCACGTACTGTATTGAAGTATTATTTTTATCTAAGTGACAATAACAAATCTCGTCAATAATGTTCAATTGTGCAATTATTTACGTTATAAAACATCACTCCTATATTACTTCGAAGGGGTCGGCAAACGAATGTAATACAGTCCAACATTTCACCAGCACGTCTTAGGTCCCACACTGCCACCATTGAATACAGGGTGATCCTATTACCACTGCAATTGTTATCGTTGACTATCTTTCTAAATTCTATTGCACCTTTTTATATACACATTTAATATCATTTACATTATGTATCGTTGTACATATGCGCATATACATATTTAATTTGCTTTTCCTTTAATATCTCAAAATCTATGTTGCCGTTCTAATACATATTTCATGTTATTTAAATAAATTATTATCTTTTTCAGCTATAAAGATGACATTACTAGGTACGTCTTGAATAAACTAAAATACTGCACACTTTCTATTTTTGCATTAAGTACACGGTAAACGATACAAAAAGAATGAACTGTGAATGTTGGAAATAATACGTCTAATAGTACAATTCAAATGTCCGACATCTAAAGGTACACGAGTAACCGTGTTGGCATCTTAACCTGGTGTTTTCATAGAATCTAGAGCATAAACCAATTTTTCTCTGATACTATAGCAAAAATAATATAACAAAAAAATCCTATGTATTAGTCTTAGAGACTAAAATGCAAAAAATAAAATAATTGCAGTGAAAATATAACCTCTGGTCATCATTATGTTTACTGGCTAATTGTTCGCTCTTATAATATTCCCTTGAACGAGGGTCATAACGAACAAAAGAAGCATTTCAAGAGAAAACTTTATTGGAACTTACTATTTAATACATCAGCAGCCTATCAAGTCCAGTGCCGTAAATAGGCCTCTTTAAGAGGTTCTTGCACGTAACACATATTTCAAACATTCACCATTAAATTCTTATAATTTATCCACGATTTAAACATGAATGACGTTCATTTTGTATCGTTCTTCGTAACGAGACGGTATAATGGAAAGTGTGCAAGTTGCATTAGATGTTGTAATTATGTGTACTTTGCTAATATTATTAAATTTTGTTTATGAGCTGAGCGTTCGCTTAAATTTTTGGTTTTTGTTGTGAATAATTGATTGCTACCTTATCCGTGAGATTAACCCAAGGTTTGGTCAATAGTAATATTGTTAATATTTTTTCTCTGAATCTTACTAATTTTACAAAATTTTAAGCTCTCCAACCAAATTTCAAAGACCGAATCTCCAAACAAAAACAAAAAAGTATATTTTGCAAATAACTTTTGTATTACAAATATTTTATACCCAACAGCTTAAAAACTAACCAAAACACAAATCAATTGATCTCACTGTCTATTAATAAGGAACCGCGAACCAAAACTTATATGCACCAACATAAAATGAAATTAGTTTGCAATTTCGCAATTTCGAAAAGCGTAAAAATTTTACGAACGCCAACTGAAAAACCCCGGCTGCACATATCACGTCACGAACATCCCCTGTCTCGTGCGTTTTTAAACGTTGACTGATATAACACTGTAAACCTTTTAACCCATCATTTGTTTGCATTCCGCGCGCAGAGCTTTCACGTGTTGCAGCTTTTTTTATGAAGATGGATTTTGAATTTCAACGTAGATGGATAACTAGAGTGGTGTACCTTGATTATCTCTGACTACCCCGTAAAGCATAACTGTGTATTAGTAACAAATATAATAATTAATACCGAGAGCATTGTTTAAAAATAATCAAAAACGTATTAATTTTTCATGACTAATTGGCTGACATTTATTGGTATGTCATGACATGCATGCATAGATATATATGAGAAATATACTTTTGGAAAGGCCATGTCCAACAATGGACGAGAATAGGCTCATTGTAATGACGAACCATTCACCATATGTTACATGTCTATGCATTTGTAGCATTGATAAGATTAAGGTAAATGAAGTACTTGTTTATGCGGACAATTTAGTTTTTCAAAAGTGTTTGTCCAACAGGATCAGCTTCACGTAAGTCGCAAAAGGTTCATGCAAATCAAAGTAGAGCACACATGTCATGTAAATTTACAAAGCCTTTTTGCTGTACCTCTTTCGTGTCGAAGCACAAAGCCGCTCCAATAGTTCGTTAGATTATCTTATACGGATATTTTGTTTGCAAAGTTTTACTTAGTCCACATCGCCATTATCATAATCAATAATTCCTTTATTTGAACACAATTCTTCTTTAACAATGAGAAGAATTAAATCCATAACCATTGCTACAATATTAAGGCAGTATGTTCTAGTATGTTATTTTATGCCAAACTATACATGTAGATAACATAATCTTTCATGTTATTTCCTACATTAACAAAGAGTAAAGTTATCCGTATTGTAGTGTTATCCTATGTAGTAGAGTAGCGATATGTAAATTTAAAATGATATAGAGCCAATCTAGAGTCTGATGAATTTCCTTCACTTGAAACAACTTTATAATAATTATTAGGTAGGGAAGCCAGTGTACAGCTACAGCTTCGAATACGTGCAAAATCGTAGAGCAAGTCAAAGTTAGTTCGCAGCCCGCATTCCGTTCGCTTATCGTGACATTTAGACCCTACTCTTCCACATCCGGTACTCTGACAATAAACAGGAAACTATCCTTTTAAACAATTTAGTAAAATAATTCCAATTCAAACGGCGATATCCGTATAAATTCCAACAACACCAATATGGCTTACGTTAGACCACAATGATAGCTGATAGGTAGGCGAGATGTATCCGAGTAATTAATTGAAATTAAATTAAATTTACAGCGAGAAACGTGCGCTCGACCTTGGGCTCAACCGCGGCTACTCCGGAGCCATCCACGCCAAGCACCTCATGGCTATGCAAGCGGCCAACTTCGCCGGTGGCCCTGGCAGGAGGCGACGATCTCTCTAAATCTCCACTAAAACAACCACGTGGACTCCACACCTACAAGAACCACAAAAGAATCTAGTCAAACCGTGATATCACTTATTGATGGCTGGTCAACAACGCATATATGAAATATAAACCTAAAGTCCACAAATTTAGCATAATTTAAGGCTTTGTAACAGATCTATTTACTATATATGGCCTATATTTAGTATACGTAGATAGAGGTTTCCAATATTCCGCTTAATCATTCTTCTAGTCGTACTCGAGTTATCGTAGAATTTATCCTATGTATTGTTGAAACTTAATCGTGTTTGTTCAGGTAATGCAAAACACTCGCAAATAATCTAGTCAAAGAAATGAAGGAACATGCGTAATATTTACACACAATTTAGATACTAATAACTCTTTCACTCGTTTATGCTATAGTTTGCATCGCCTGAATGAATTTTAAAGCAATGTAGTAGCTGACTGATGTGTAACTTTCCTTCGCTGACGTAAGTCTGATTTACCTGATATGATTTTCTCTATACAGTTATCATGATTGAAATTAGGCATGATTTTTTTTATATTTTCGAATGCTATGTGATATATGTATGTCTAACAAAGCAATCGTGTCTGAAAATTCATATAAAATTATAAAATCTTTTCAATATAATGATAATATTTTTACTTGTAAACTTGAAATTGTTTTCAATTATTATATATGTTGGCTTTCTGGCACATGGTAGAAACATTAAAATAGTTTTTTAAACTTCTGTGTAATATGATTATTTGTTACTGAAATTATTACGCCCATATTGATTGTGTAATTTAAAACTAGATTGATCAGTATTTCTGTAGTATTATGAATTTCCTGTAAATCATTATTTTAGGCAAAGTATTTTGTTTTGATCGCTTTCTCTAACTCTGTTTTTTTGTTTTAAGTTACAGAATAAACTTTTCAATTCATATAAACGTATGTATGTACGTGGCAATTAGCAGATGGTCCTATACTAAGTGATAAATACCTCCTGTCTAGAGTTTATTGTTAACAAATAAAGATATATTCATATTAATATTGCTGTGTTTATGTTGCTGTTGTCAAATTCTATTGGAGTTTTAATATATACGAGCAGTAAAAAGGTGTTCATTATTTCCAAAGCTTTTACCTATATTAAACCTACCAACAGTATTAACATCAATACCTATATTTATAAATATCTCTCTAAGCGTGGCAGACAACGACCTTAACTCTCCCATTCTGAGAGGCGACCCATGTTCCATGAGTGGAACGATAAAAAGGGTCGAAAAAAAAATCTTCCTCAAAATTTTCATTTAGCCTTTATTCATATACGCATTTAAAAAAAATCACATTCACAACATAAAAAAAACATGAGTATAAAAGTTAATATTATGTATAATAGGTGAATTTCAAATATTCGACAATACGAATATCATGTAAACAAAAATAACCTCAGAAAAAAAATTATTGTGCAGCTTTGAATATTTTTAATCTAATTTAATACTATAAACTCTATTTATAATGTAACAAGTGACATCTAATACAGCTATAACGTACTATATTTGTTTTACATTTCGTAAATGAAAGATTTATAATAGTTCCAAGTCCACAGCGTAGATGGAAATACAAAGAGCGTTGAAAAAGCCTAAGCAGTGCTGCCATCTTTTATATGTTATTGTATTTAAATTATGAGGTTTATTTTAAATTTAATCTAGTTCCAATAGATGCTTATAGATGGCGTTATTAAGCCATAACAATATTAAGATATATTTATATTATTAGTTTAATATTTTTTAATACTTAGAGTTTTTAGCAATTTAATGGAAGTGCATGATGTTCATTATTGCAGCTTATTAACAAAATTCATATGATTATCGATAGGAATTCATTTCTTATAATATTATACAAACGAAATGACCAACCTAGTTCTATTGTTAAAAATATTCATACCTTATTATACGTTACAAGCAATCACGCAATAAAAGGAAACTACCTAATCATATAATTACTAATGACCGCAAATCGCCGACTTCGTCAGTGTTCGTTAGAAAATTAAACATTTTGCGATATTAACTAAACTCATTATCAGTAAATATTACGGAAAAATTAAAAATTAATTGTGTTTTAAATTTTAAAAAATTATTGTATTTTAGTCTTATTTTTGAAAGAGATAAATAAAGAAACCTAAACAAAGAAAAACGAAGATCATCTGAAATATATCTATTCCGCTACTTACTCAATTGTGTACCATTTTTATAAATAAGCTGAATTGTCACTTGAATTAATTAATTTGAAAACTATAAACAATCAACTTAAACGTACTCCTTATAAAAACGATATTAATTACTCAAAACGATGATAATGGAACATAATATTAGACCTTTTAAGATAGAGTATAATACGTGACATACAAACAGGCATTTTAACGGTATTAATTAATTTATTTGGCTTGTATAAGACATACTAAAGAATATACCTCCATGCGTATAATACATTCACTTATTTCACATTATGTAAATTCATTCATCGACCCATCAGTTATATACATTATATACAATGTGTGGATAAAAATATGTTAAAATAATTGTTGAATGAAAAGTAAATTAAACAAAAGGTAATTTTTAAATTTAATTTTTGAATACATGAGAACTTTGATAATATACAAAATGTTTTATTGATGAATAGAAATAAACAAATAGGTATATGTAGAAATAAAGCCCTAGCCGTGCACTTTTTGGTTGTAGTCCGACACATAATAGTAGTTCTTCCTTGGCGGTATGAGAACCCGCGGAGGCGCAAAGCCAGGAGATCGTTCCGCTAGCAACAGACTTCTTTGCAATCTTCTGCCAAGATCGGGATCAGTTAGTGAAAACAGTCGCACGATTCTTTTCTGTATGTAAGGCGCTACTGGCAAAAGCAAATCAATAGTGTTATTAACAAATCTACCCTTCTGGGCCTCTGTAACAACATAGGTATGATAAAAGTGGGCGGGAACCTCGAGATCAACAGCTCTAGATTGTAACAAGCTGAGACTATTTTTAGGTCTCGCTTCATCAATGTAAGGTACAGGACCGCTAAAGGAATTTGGGAAATACATAGGCGCATCTTTCATATTTTCTGCAACGGGCGGCGAACCATCTCTGTTGTAATCCTTTCTGTATAGAGGCATATTAACGTGTATTCTGTTATGGTTGATGCCCAGACGATGAATTTGTGCATCCCTGTAAGCAAACCGGCGTGCCCTGAACATGGAATCGATTGGGCCAGGAATGCCAGGAACTAAATTGGATGGATTTAATGCGCTTAGTTCAACGTCTCTGAAAAAGTTGTCCGGATTTCTGTTTAGAACCAAACGTCCAATTTGTACAGTGTGATAAGTTCCTTCTCTCCACAATCTGGTAACATCAAAAGGATCATAGCCCAAGTGTAAAATGTCCGCATATGACAACACATCCATTTCCAGATCCCAAGCTGGATAGTTTTTCTCTTCAATAGCATCATAAAGATCCCTATTGAAGTAGTCTGGATCTCTTGGGGCTATTAAATTCCCTTCTTCGTTCGAGAGACTTTCTAAGCCTTGACAAGTTCTAAAGTTAAATCTAACAAAGTGCCTTTCACCGTGCTTGTTACGAATTTCGTATGTTTGAATTGGGAAATAATCCGCTTTTCTGTATCCATTCGGAAGACCATAGTCCGACATCAACCAAAATAGGGCGTGCAATGTTTCAGATCTTCTAGATATCAAGTCAAAGAAACTTGTGAAATCTCGTCTAAATGTTTTAGGATTTCGTTTAATGACGGATGCGAACGGTTCAAAATTAATAGCATCTTTATAAAAATAAACAGGCGTGTGCAGACTTAGAAAGTCCAAATTTCCTTCCCTCGTGAAGAATTTAACTGACAAAGCCTTCTGTTCTCTGTTAGTGTCAATTCCACCAATGTTTTGGATTGCTTGGGAGAACCGAACGAACGCTGGTGTTTTCTTACCGATTCCATTGAAAATATCAGCGGAGGTATACTTAGATACATCGTTTTTTACTTCAAAATATCCCCAAGCGCCAGTGCCTTTGGCATGAACGACTCTTTCCGGTATCCTTGCGTTAGTGAAATCCGTCATTAAATCGACATGGAACTGATTTTTATACTGATTTGTGTTCAATGCTGTAGTATCTCGCAATTCCGCAGGTAGTCCTGAACTTGTGGTAGTGACACCTATCGGCACCTGAGAAAAACATCTGAATATAAAAACGTATACCTCCCTTTATTTTACTAGAATTTAAACAGTAAAGTAACGTTTTACAAATTTAATTAGTAGAGATATTAACGAACGCAGCCATGGGTATTAGCATGTTAACTAGGCTATGAAAAACACGGAACCAACAAGCATTTTCTTTTTATTTCATGCAACTACACGAACTCCTATATAATATCTATGTAGTATTCACGTGTGTATTATAAAAAAATATTTTTAAAGGCGAGACAGTTACATTATAGAAAAATTTCATGTACCGGGTGCTCCAACTTAAAATCGTATAGCTGTCTATCGGTGGGCGTAGTCCTGTTCAAGAAGGCCATATTCTCAATGTCAATGAAACTTGGATCACAGACGCCATATTGGTTTTGTTGATTTAATAACATAAAGCAAACACCAACAATAAATCTTTTCATTGTGAATGCAAGAGGGCTACTGAAACTATCAATATTAGGCGTAATATTTATAGACAATCTGTTACTTTGTAAATATAATGGTAACAATTTGCTTAATTTCAGGATGCATGTTTCTTGAACGGATTGGAATTATCGGCATCCGAGGTACATATAGACATAAGATGGCGTGTAGTGAATATTTTTAATAAATATCAATCGAAATTTGGAAAGCTACATTCACATACGAGGACTTCACAATGGGATCTACCACTGTAATATTAAAATGGGAACCGATCTACCACTGTAATACAAATAAAAATAGAGGTTTTAAAAATTTGTTGAAATATGTTTCAGGTAGTAAACGTCAGTCTTTAAAATGTCTTAAAACAACACAGTGCAATTACCAACGCATTAAAATGATACAAATTGCAAACATGAGTAAAATTATGTGGGTTTTAATAACAAGTACAAGATATACTTTTTATAATATAGTAGTAGTGATATAACGAATAAAGGTATGAAAAAAACATAAAATAAAGAGAAAATAGAAAACACATGGAAATAAGCGATTACAGTATATATATTTTATAATAATAGAAAGGCCACGATAAAACTATCAAAATATTACCTAGATAGCTTAGAATATAATATAATTATTAGTTATTGCAACCAAGCGTAACCTTCTGCCCCCCTCGTCACTCACACTAACAGTCCACTCGTGTAGCCTAAGTAACTCCAATAACCACCTTACAACTTGCCTCTGGCCATACTTACAACGTGTTGATACCGTTAAATATTTAGGAGTCATTATCGACCAAACATTAAGTTTTAGACCCCAAATAGAGGCGTTAGTTCCCAGGTTGCGAAAGTTCATCTATATATTTAGGACTCTTCGCCACGTTGCTGACCGAAATGTCATAAAAATGGTTTATTATACTCTATGTCAATCAGTCATAATGTATTGCATTACATCCTGGGGCGGTGCTGCAAAGGCTCATTTAATTGAGGTTGAGAGAGCGCAGCGTAGTATTCTTAAAGTTGCAGCAGGACTCCATTTCCGCCACCCCACCGACGACCTTTATAAGAAATGGGATGTGCTTACTGTTCGTCAAACATTTATCCTCAAGACTGTGCTCAGACAGCACTCCCAATTAACTTACGAACCAGAGCTAATTAAGGACAAACGTCGTAAGGGAAACGTAGCCCCAACTCAATATCAACAACTTGTCCGATCCCGTAAATTCTTCTGCTTTCTTGGCCCATTTCTTTACAACACATTAAATTCCAAACTTAGTATTTATCCACTTCCATCCCATAAATGTAAACTTACTGTCACCTCTTTTCTCAAAACTCTCAACTACGAAGAAACTGAAAATCTATTACTAACCATAAAATGACCTCCATTAACACCCAATTGTTTGATACAAGTATTATCTTGCCACTTTGTTTCTTTATCGGTACCTGTACTTTTTACATACTCATACACATACATAAAATTATACATTACTACACATACATACCATATCACACACAATCACGCCCACACACATACACTCACACATACATACCCTATAATCTTCATATACTGCGCAAATTCCTTTACTATTATTTTACTCTTACTTTAGATACTAATCTTATTTGTAACCATAATAGGGCAGCCTGCTACCAGTAACTAATATCTAACTAAAATCCTGGATTGTAATTCTTATAGCGGGAGGGCACTGGTGACCTGTAACTCAGGTATTTACACCTACATCGGGCACCAGGTTCTCACTACATAAGGGTTGGTTCCCATCTGTATGATCATCTAAATTAGTTCTTAAGATCTTATTGTGAGAACGAATAAATATTTTATTATTTATTTATTTATATTTATTATTATCGGGTTATTTTATATGTTATGGAATAAAAGCGGCACTATTTAGGCAGATCTTATTTGCATTTCTCATGACTCTTCATTAGTCATTCTGCAAAATCCATTAAATCCTTTCGCTCCTGTAGTTTACCTTTGACCTTACTAGGAACTCGTGTTCAAATGAGGTTTTAACAGAGCAATGCATTGAAATGGTTTGCTTGTTCCGAATTTGGGTTATTCAAGACATGTTTTTGGTTTGGTTTTTTGAACGGCC
The DNA here is from genome assembly GCA_018245615.1 of Mimoniades ocyalus. Taxonomy (NCBI): domain Eukaryota; kingdom Metazoa; phylum Arthropoda; class Insecta; order Lepidoptera; family Hesperiidae; genus Mimoniades; species Mimoniades ocyalus. The sequence continues at coordinate 599 of DWDV01000212.1, read as the reverse complement.
CGTTGCATTGGTGCAGTGGGTAGCGAAGCTGACTAGTGCCTGGCAGTCCCTGACCTGAAAACACATGGGCCTTATTGAGCAAAGACCCTTGGTTCTTGGACCCCTTTGACCTCGACATTTGCAAGCATGATGTATTGTATTGAATACACGAATAACTGTATTGTGGCTGTTACGACGAATTGCCCATACAAATTATTACATTAAACAACATGCCCCAGTGCGGTTGTGATTATGGTTAACATGTATTCCCTAGCGAAAGAGATTCGAATAATTTGCGGTAAAAAATTGTCGTTACAGACGAAAAGTTACGTCTAAATTATAGTAACATATTGCCAATTGCAACGAAAGTTACAAATCGTACGAACGAAACGACAACGAACGAAAGTTACAACGAAAGTCAAATATCAGGATAAAAATGATTGGGCATTTATAACTTAAAATATCCAGTAGCAGTACAAAGTATGGATACGAGTACGTTTTTGTTGCATGGTAATAGGCTATTAACTATACCCTATTCAAAAGTCAAAAGTCAAAAGTCAAAAATCATTTATTTATATAGGATTTGCAATCACATATAAACGTCATTACAGATAAGTTTA
>DWDV01000211.1:0-19268 GCA_018245615.1 Mimoniades ocyalus | reverse complement strand
CTCGCCGCGGGCCGCGCGCGCGCCCGCCACGCGCGCCTCCAGCTCGCTCGCCGACAGCGGCACCAGCGCGCACGAGCGTAGCGTCTGCGCGGCGGCATTACGACACATTAATTTATAGAACTATCCTTTAATATGGGAGAGGTTTATTCGACACCGCTTTGACTGAAAATCGTTATTGCAATCCAAGTGACTCGACCTACATCCGAGGAAACGGTATAACATGTTTTACCTGTTTAAAAACGTATGTAAAAGTAAAAGACTTGAATTTCATCAAACTCACCTCAAGAGCACCCTCGTAGTTTTCACTGTGGTACTGATCGAAGAATGTCATCAGCTTGCACAGTTTGGTGTAGGCCTCAACGAGCGCGGCGGGCAGCTCGCCGGCGTCCGAGGAGCGCAGGCGCCGCGACACGTGGTCGGCCAGCGCGCCCAGCCGCTCGCGCAGCCCGCCCGCGCCGCCGCCGCTGTTCACCACTTGCGCGAGCAGCACGCAGAACAGCTCCAGCACCTTATCCAAGTTCTGCAAGTAATCAATTGTACACATGACAGATGTGGGATTACGCCACCCGTTTCACCTGATCTTCAGCTTTTCAGTCAATCACAGGTGAACTGTTACTTTACAGATTGTCTAAAACGCTAAATAGTGAGTCAATACTCACCCCAGCTATGTCATACACAGTTATAGCATCCTCGAATAGGCCCTTGTTCACCAGTTGCTCAGCCACATTGAGTGCAATGACCTGTAATTAGAATAGTAATTACGATATTGTTGCGATAAAACAATTTGTAGGAATTAAATTGGTGTGACTGGATTTAGGAATTCACTGGGCAAAGATACTATATCATAGGTCACATTATTGCTTCCTATCAGGCAAGACTGTGGCCTAATGCTAGCCTATACCGTATATCAAAAAAAGATTGACATCATAACCCACTTCTTATGACACCATATTTTCATACACATTAACTAAGCAAAATGTTATGTACAAGAACAAAATTTCATATGGTCCAGTTAACAATGTAATATTGCAAGTAACTTCAAATGTCAGTAAGTAATTAATTAGGCAATTAATCGATAAAAAAATTACTTGATATATTATTCATGTAAGAATACCCGAACTTTAACATTTTGATATAAAATTCGTCCTTTATTCAACCCACCCAATATATCAGTAAATCTTTGTTGTATATTCAATTAACTTAAAAGTTAAATAACTAATACTATTTTTATATCTATCTTCCATGCGAAAAGTTCACTGGTAAAGAATGCTATGAGGTATTTATTACATCCTTTTTGTTTACAACAAATAAATCATCTCACTTTGCTATCTATGTGAGGGTTGTTGAACTGGTCTAGCAGGCCGGACGAGCGCATGCCGGTGGCGGGGTCCATCCTCCCGAACAGCAGGTCGTAGTCGCGGCTCTCCAGCGCCAGGTCGGTGCAACAGCACATGAATAGGTTCTTGCCGCTCGGATCTTTGAGGTTTCTAGTAAAGAAGATCATTCTTTATCATACTTGATAACAAAGCTTCATTTACTAGAGCCAGTCATAACTTATTCACAAACATGTTATACAGTCATGGAAGGTTTTAGCTACTGTTTAAAAAAAGCAATAAGTCAAAGGATTATATGGATTTTCAGCGATAATTTGTTACAGCTATATATACTTATGAATAAGTTTAAAGATGTGGCTCAACACGAACACTCACATAATGAATTTGAGAAATAACTGAAAATCAGTGCTGCTCAGAGTCTGTATACACCATCAAGAATAGCTAAAACACATTTCTTTGCAAATAGCCATATATACAGTCTATTAATCGTAAATGTTACATTCACTAAGTTTTAGTGATGTGACTGCAACATGGGGCGCATGAAAGGAGCCTCCCCGAGCGGCGACTATGTCTTATTAAGTACGAACATACACTGCCCGGCGCACCCTGACTTGCGACTTCTCCTTTCACCACGATGGCTCACTCACGATCCGCTATCGACTCGACGAAGAGGAACACTGCAACATGCCTAAGGAAGTAGTAGTAGTGCAGCGCGTCGGCCGGGTCGGACAGCTCGAACTTGCGCGCGTACAGCAGCAGCAGGCGCACCAGGTTCAGGCGCCGCAGCGGCGCCGGGTCGTCCGTGTCCACCGACACTGCGCCCACGGGACAAACGTGCATATCAGGACGACATTCAAAACAGTATATGAACATCATATTAATATTATGACCCATTTCACACATCTGCTCCTGAACTAGATCGAGCTTGTGCTACACTATAGCACTCACGAAGTTATCATATACTCGTATCTTAATATCGTCATCATTACCAGCCCATTCCTGTCCACTGCTGGGCATGGGCATCTCCAACAGAACACCAGTGAGCTCGATCTAATAGAACTACATCTACATATTATGCATAATACAGGTAATTTTATGCACAGTAATTCCCCTTTATTGCAACTAACAAACACATGATGAGTAGTTTTAGTTTCTTAATTTTACACACTTACGTAGTGGTGCTTGAACATTACGAGGGGTGCCCAGGAGGTACACGTCGTGGAGTGCTAACGCCATGTGAACTCCGTGCACTTGGAACCTGTAATTGTAATAAAATTATAAATAAGCTCAATTCAATGTTCTTATATACAAGTAACATTGCTACTCAAATTCCTGTTGCGTGAATAGAAATTACTATTATTATGTCACATTTAAATCAAAATTATAAATAAAGTACTTTATTCCAAGTTTTTGATATAGTAGTGTCCAATGTGTTGCAATAGGCTCGTAAACTCGTAAAAATTGCAATAGGACGGTAAATATAACTGGTAAAACGTGGCAGCGTACCATACTCCTCCACTTATTTCTTCGTGGATTACAGACGTGACGGTTAAACGGAACGTTGTTTGATGGTAACGTAACATCACGCCTGTAATCCCCCGAGAGGTAGGAAGAGGAATGAATAACTCCTACATTTCACCAGTTACGTTTACGTCTCACTATGGAATAGGTGATGAGCCTATTGCCATACACCGGGCACATTTTCATACTCGGAGTCACTACTAGAAAATCTAAATTAGAAAAATCTAAAAGTGCCCGACCTGGGATTTGAACCCAGAAACTCCCGATAGGCGGTCGCGCTTGCAACTGACACGACCAACGAGGCAGTTGGATGATAAATAACAATAATGTCTTACCTCGGTATCCTAGATAAAAACTCTAGCGCAGGCTCAAACTGTCCGGTCAGAGCCAACACTTGGAAGTACACGAGAGGCTTCTCATAAGCGTGATAGTGTGTTTCACCTGTAAATTTGGAACGTAGTAGCAAATAATTTGTAATGCACGCATATAACATCACGCTTGTAATCTGCGAAGAGGTGGGTAGAGGAGTGTAGTATACTCTCATGAATAATATGTAACCATACTCGTCATTTAAATCCTACGACAGAACGAAACAGCATTAAACAGTTTGTGATTATTATTACGCATCTATAGAGTGATTCAAAATAATTACATAATTAAAATTAATATGCACACCAATGCACCTATTATCATCACATCAACCTCTACCATTTAACTTCTTGACATAGGCCTTTCCCAAGCTGTATCATCTATATAAAGATTTCGCAATACTGGTAGTGTGTATTTTATGTTTTAATTGTAACCATTTAATTATTAATATCACTACCTAATATCATACCCCAAACAAAGCATCGGACAGAGAAACGTGGACAATTCGTAGTTCAGTAGCAGTCGTACCGTACTCCTCGAGGATGAGCTTCTGCAGGTCGCCGTAGCCGAAGGCGGGCCGCTCGCCGCGCTCGGGCGCGCGGCCGCGGATGAGCGCCAGCTTCAGCCACAGGTAGTCGTCGGCGGCGCGCGCCACCTCGGCGTGCTCGTCGGCCGCGTCGCAGCCGCCCACCACGCAGTACACCTGCCGCCACGCGCGCTACACCCACTGCCTCGCCTCGTGCGCCAGTCGTATATTCACACAGCGGTACGCAAAGGAGTGCAGTACTCCCACTGGTCATGTGATATGTCAAAAATGAACCTATTGCCGTACACCGGGCACTAAATCAGATTCTGAGCTCCTACTGCGATACCAGCACGATCCGGGAAACGAACCCAGGACCTTCGGTCTTCTAAAATTTTTTTATACACATATTAGACATATAACGAGCAATTTCTGACCGATTCCCAATAGAGACAATGAATTACCATTAAAACAATTTGTTATCCCAAATTTTCTTTTCCGACAACTAACTATTGACAACATAAATGTTTCAACTCTCACAAATCATACATTACATGTTCGCGGAATACTTTATATGACTACAATAGTTTTACCAAAACGGACAAATATGTAATCACATTGATAGACAATGTAATACGTACAGCTCGTTTGTATGGATCAGTTGAGTTGCGCACTTGGATCCTATACTGGAAATTGATGGCTGTTTGCAGCTTATCGCTTAGTGGCTGTTCAGGACTTCGCATATATTCTTCAAGAGCGGCGATAAACTCCTCGTGATCGCGTCTGAAATGATTAAAAAAATTAACAACTTATGGATTACAGATAAACTCACTAATACATTTAATAATAGAATAAACATAGAATAGAATAAATAGATCCCAATCGAACCCTAGACTGCCATAGGACAAGTACACTAAAAACCAGAGGTCTTGGCTTTCTACGATCAAGACTGAGTGCCCTCTTTTTCATGTATTAAACGATAGTAGGTCTTTAATTGATCCAAATTCTTGTTTTGGGTTTGAATGTCTTCTTTCATGAGTTTTTGTTTAACTTTAATAAACCTCTACACATACCCGGCTTTTTTCAGACAATGCAGTGCCGCGTTAGGATCGCCACTCCTCAAGCAGTAGTACACCATGGGCCAGAGAGGTCGCTCGTCTATCGCGCCGTCGGTGAGCCCTTGCACCGTCTGCCCTTGCAATCGCAGCCCTACGAAACCTCGCACGAGGGGGTAAGTGCCGGGTTCGCCGCCACGCATTGCCGCAGCCGGATTGGTACGGACAAAATCACTCATGTACAGCTTATATCTGTAATATGGTTTATTAACGTAACATCATCACGCCTGCAATCTCCGAAGAGGTAGGCAGAGAAGAGTAAGACCCTCCACATCCCACTATTGAATAGTTGATGAGCCTATTGCCCCACACAGGGCATATGTCCAGACTCCAGGCCACTTCTAAAAGATCTAAGTTAGAAAAATTCAATCTGACCCGGAAATTGAACACCACACCTCTTGATCGACAGTCGCGCTTGCACCCAACACGATCAATGAGGCAGTCAGACCAGAAGAGGCTAGCTGTTATAGCAAGTCATGTTTAAATTTAAAACCAGACTTAATCTTAATTAGTGATAGTGATAGTGATAGTGATTTGAACAAGAATTAGCAGTTGAAACTGGACAATCACTGTGCAGTTTTAATTAGATTATAGAATAAAGAATAGGTGTAAGAACCTCCCCCGTGAGGGACCTGCTGTGAAGGTATGTATGTATGTAATACTATAAAATGACAGCAAAGCTGAAATGTATTATCACAGTACTTGTAATGTTGGGGTCAGTGTAATAGCATAATTGTAAATTGATAAACCTTTTCTCCAAATATTTCTTCCCTTGTGCTATAAGGCACTGCTGGATGGCTGAATCACCCCTGGCTTTCAGTGGGTCTTCATCTCTAACAAGGGCTGGTATACTTGCCATGGTTTTAATAATCTCCCACATTTCTTTCACTTTCTGAAATCAAATCAAGGATAAAATATAGCAAAATTCTAATATTATTGCAATGTGCTATAATTCGTCTAAGTAATTAGTCTTTACAATTAATGTGTGTGTGTGTGTGTGTCTGCTTTTGTGTGTGTGCATGTGATTAGTAAGGGTAAATCAAAAGTTCTACAATAATGACAGATATTACCTACATTGGTCAGTTGATAATTAGTATTTAATAATATCTGTAGTCAAACAACCACAAGAATATGTTATAACTAAACTTACAAAAAATTATTATTTATCTACCTTTTAATACCCTGTACTTTTAAAGTTTTTTTTTTCAAAGAGAACTTTAAATAAGTAGTTATAATAATGTAACTAACGGGATCATTGAACTCCTCAGCGACTTGTAAAAATTTCTGATGCAGGTTTGTTTTGGACTTTGCACCTTGGAACACCAGCTTATTGTACTGATTAACTTGTCTCGCATATGCAGCTTCTATGTCGTCCAGCATCGAGTGACCAAACTTTTTCGGTGTGTCAGCAATACTGGGCGGTTCTGGAGCACGTTTCAAATCCAACCAGTTCTGGGATGGACCTATCATGGCATTCATCAATTTGATTTTTTCTCGGTTCCATTCTGATAGCATATGCTCCCATTTCTGGTCCTCTGTTGTTTGAAGAGACTAAAAGAGATTAAAGTTTTCTCCGTTACAAATTGACCTTATATAAAGAACCAGTAACTTGTATATGATATAAATACTTATTTATTAATTACATGATCAATATTACTGATAATGTGACATGTTGACAATTATTTATATAAAAAGTTACAGACTAAATATTACCTATATTATAGGTTATCAGGGTGTGCATCATGGATGAGCTTAACATAAAAAAAGAAAGTTTATTATGTTGACTGTGTTGTTGATCGAGTGGTTACAAGTGTAATTGGTCATCAGAAGGTTCAAAGTTCGACTCCTGGATTGGTTACCATTGAATTGTTACAACTAAAATTTTCTAGTAGAAATTTTGAGTAGAGCACACCCTGTGTATGGCAATAGGTTCATCCCCTATTCCATAGTAGGACATGAACATAACTGATAAATCACAAGAGTGATAATACTGATAAATCACACTCCTCTATCAAGCTCTTTGGCGATCACAGGTGTGATGTTACATTATTAAATGTAAACAATAATATACACTTACATTCTTATTGACTTCATCGATAAGTGACAAAATAGCATTCTCTCTTTCGTTCTTCAAAAAACTTTCTATATCTGAGTCTGCAATTGGTTGTAGAGGTTCAAATGTGCGTTTTGAACTTAAAGTTTCCAATTTCTGAGATATCTGTTGCAGATCAATTCCTTTCGATCCAAATAGTAGATGTCTGTGAAATAAAAGTGATGTCACGTCAATGCAGTTCAATATAACAGAAATGTGAAGAATAAAAAAAATATATAGAAATATGTTGGTCTGGTCTTTTTAATATACTGTTTATCACATAGTGCAAGTTGCTGCAGGTTCAACAACATTAACCTTTTAATACTACCATCGTTATCTCTGTATCCTTCCAAAATCAGAAGCTTGAACACCATGGTCTATGTCACCTACCCATATTATACACATATACAATACTTAAAATTTACACGCATAAAATACACGGTCTTCCCAAGATCATGATCATTTTACAAGCTAATTGTATTTAAAGTTTATTTAGCTAGATGTGTAAGGAATATATGGAATACAGGTATGTACTGTCTAATTCTCTAATTAGTGCAATAATAGAAACACTTACGCTTGGACGTCATTGGAGCCGGATTGAATAACTCTGGAATATAGCTCATGTGAAGCCTCTAGTACTTGACCCAAAGACCTTTCAACTCTTGGCAAATCCTCGTTCCCTTCGATCTCAGTCGTCAGCTGCTCGGCTTGTTGCAAAAGTTTGCTAAAATCGTCGTCGCCCATCATGAACTGAGGTTATGTTTTTATATTCAAAACTAATTATAATGTGGAGTGTATAGTAAAGGAAAAAAGTGAACTTATTTTGCTGTTACATAATAGTTAACCATTATTTAGGTATTAGTTTAAAAATGCAATAGTACAAGTTTGTAAAATTCAGTCACAACTTTATAACATACAAACGGCGGCGCGTCGTTTTAGATTTGAAATGACATGACATTGACATTATTTCATATTAGACATTTCCATTTTTTATTTGCTGTCGTTACGCTTAAAGCCAAAAATTATTTATCTCTTAGAATGTAAAGTTTCAATATATTTGGCTGGCGTAAAAAGAATTCATTGGGTTAAAACTATCAACTGCGACTACATATCATAGGGTAGCCTTCTACTAGCCTTATGAAATATGAAGAGAAAAATTTATTTGGTGAAATAGTCAAGCTAATGCAACGCCATTATCACCATAAATAGATAATGTCGATAAACAATGACGATAATAGCCGAAATATACAATATAATAAACAATTGATTTGTAATAAAGCGAGCAATTATTTATAAATACATATCTTTACGCTAACTCCATTTTGAGTCGTATTATTATCTGACGTAGACATCATGAACCAGAGTTAATATCATCAATATTTGGGTCCGTCAGGTACTTGGATAACTAACACTTGAATACGATTCTATAAGGGTTGGCTAGTCAAATACAATATACCTAACGCACTTTATTATAAAACATTTATTGAATATTTTAATCTGTACATTAAATAAAATAGATTACAATGCTATAAATGTTTTTGATTTATCACTGCCCTTTTCTTTTTTGTTCGCTATTCTTGAACCAAATTGCAAGGCTCGCTTAGGCAGTGTTGCAACGCCAGTTAAGCCGAGATTAAAAGCAACTAGCCTTAATATTAATTTGTCTCCTATCCCACAAGGTAGGTTTTCGCTAGGAAAGCATCTGAAAATAAAATACAACATCTATATTAATATTACTATAATTTGTTTATCACAGCAATAAACTAAGAAAATTATTAGTTCTCACTTCATCCATGGCTTCAACTTCGACACATAATCTGTAAAATCTTCATCTAAATATGGCATTCTAGGTTGCCTGCCATGGTCACATATAACCCTATTGTCTCTAGCCAGATTCCTGAACGAAATTCTTTTCCAATCTAGTAATAATTCCCTAAAGATTCCTGTCCATCCTTGCCTTTTGAATGCATTCCTGTGTCTCACATATCCACCAAACAATTCATCAGCACCCGATCCCAACAGCAAAACCTGTAGGAAAAAAATATCAGTAATTTTTGTATGAATGAATATGTAAAATACTTGACAAGTATTTGTAGGATACAGATATTTGCCTTTTAGTCTGTTTTGTCTACCCCTTAAGGGACCTGACATAATATAATAATTAGATATTTACTGTTCCTTTTATGTTCCTAAAATTTTTCAATAAAAGTATAATATATAGCAGTGATAGCCTAGTGGTTTGAAATTTGACCTCTCACTCCGGGAGACCGGGTTCAAATCCTAGCGCACAACTCTTAAAAATGTGTGTTTTAAATTTAAATATCACTTACTATAACAGTGAACAAAACATCATGAGCAAACCATCACACTTTAGAGAAAAAAAAATTGTTCTCTAAGGTATGCAAAGTTTGCCAACCTGCACTTGGTCAGCATGGCAGATTGTGGCCTTAACTCTCCCAATCTGAGAGAAGACCCGTGCTTCAACAGTGGAACGATAAAAGAGTCGAAAAAAAATGCAAATAACACTGAAAGGGAAAAATTTATAGGAAAAATTATTTTACCCTACATGGTGATACATCATTGTCATCTTCTCCTGAAGCAGCAAACCATAGAGCAGAACCCAGGCTTTCATCCAATATTGTATATCTTGGGTACACAAGATCGGCTATTGTACTCGCTTGATACTGTTCTACTTTCTCTTTGGGCACATTTATTTCCCGGAACACCCATTGCCTACAATATACAAAAAATATTTTTTTGTATAGCTATAATTGTGTCCATCTGATCTCTCACTTTATTCTCACTGCCAAATATTTTTGTCTCTTGTACAAGTTATTATGATCATATTTAAATTATACTGGATGCAGAATAATTATGATTAAAAATTTCAATAAGGTAATTAGATTACAATAGGCATTGTTCTAATATAGTTACTACTTCCAGGTAATTGTTGGAGATGACAAAGCTCCAAAAAGAATTACAGAGTAGACGCTGATTTAAACATAAATATAATGTAACGTTTAATCAGCAACAATAAGCTACCAAACATAAAACATGAGGGAGATAAAAGGTAATAGAAAGTGTATTTGCACACAAGAATAGCATATGTATTGTCATTTAAAGAAATATTTGGTTATTTTTAAATTTACAAATAAATTTCAGATTGTTACACTCAGACAAAATTATTTTTTATCATACACATAAAATTTTGCTGACAAGATAAATCTGGTAGCTGGTGGTGTTGTATAATGTTCTCATAGGACATACTTCATTTGCAGATATACATATAAATAATAAATTAATAAATATTTACAACAAAGATACATAAATGTTAATTAGTAAAAAACCTTGATAAACGATTAAACAACTCAGCATACCTAGATTTGCATGTTTCCCTCAGTTCTTCTAAAGATTTCCTTCCTGTTATCCTATCTGGCACATCATAAGTGGCATTGTCTGTCATTTTAAAGGCCACATTGATAAGGTCTATGGGCTGATTCTTGGGAATATGTTTGTCTGCTAGGAAAGCTAAAATTGTGCAGTCTAAGCCTCCCGAAAACAAAACTCCAACAGTACAATGATTGCATGTAACTGTCTCTTTTTTTATACACTCCTTGCACTTTTGTGGTTGTTTTTTCAATCTGATTTTAATGCTCCTATCAAGTAGCTCAGTAATATTTCTGACTGTTTTCAACATTATATGATTAGCAAAGAGTTCTTGCATGACTGTTAATTTGCAAGTATGTTTTGAAGCTACTGATTCTATGTATGTTATAATATCATCCTGAAAAAATCAGCATTGTTTATATAATTATTTTAAATAACTTGCTCTAAAAATATACAAAATGATTTGTTTACTATAAAAAAAAATCGTGTTTTTGACTCAGAATTCTAGTAAAATTATTGTTTCATTTAATTAACATGCAAATATTTGTGCCCACCTGTTTTCTTTACCTTGGTTTTGCAATACTGTGATTTCAGTGTTGCCATGTGTAAATAATGCAAATGTTTCCAGCAGCACCTTGCATATTGCTATTGCACAGGTCACACATTTTTCTTAAAATTCACCTTTATTAATGATATTACTATGTGACTTAAAATTTTTGCATACAGTATGAAGGCTATAACACCATTGGTTTACCTTCAAAACTCCACACTGAACTAATTCTACACCTAAGACACAGTTTACAAATAAGTATTTGCAATATTGTCTTTCCATTGCAAGATTGTTCTATATTCATATTATCAGAGTACAAATTCTGATGTGATAAACTGTATTGAGTACTTAAAGATCACTATAGTTCTAAAACATTTAAAAAAAACTATAGAAAAACTTACTTCACACTTGATATCCAATTTTCCATCGATTTCGAAAGCAAACTCATCATCAGGCATACTTTGTTGTTTTTCAACTGTATTCAACCAATCATCGATGACATACTCATCAGTGGCTTCCAAATTATTCCAAGGATATAGAGTCATTTTTTTGGACCTTATATCCAACTTGTAGATGTGTGTTGCTGGTACTTCAATACATTTGTGCCTTCTATCTAAGGCATAAAATGTATAATTAAAACCAAATAACAATTTATTTCAACAAATAACAGCAATAATGATGAGAGATAATGGGTCTTGGGATAGGTCCTATCCAATTTTCCTAACTTAAGAGTTTCTAGTTAAAAAATTTATTAGTAGATTAGAGTCTGGTTTTGTACGTGGTCTATGGCAATAGCCTCACCTCCTATTCTATGGATGGATGTAAACATAATTAGTGAAACATAGAAGTGTACTATAAGCCTCTACCTACTTTTTCAATCATTACAGATGTGATATTACATAATGTAACATCACACCTGTAATCTCCGAAAAACTGGGTGCAGAAGTGTAGTATACCCCCACATTTAATTAGATATTATTTTAATAATAATAATAATACATAAATCCAAATTTAAACTTTTAAATTATATACACCCAATGAACATCAAAATTATACTGCTTTCTTCACTCTCTACAACCATGTACAAGTCGTAAACAAAGAGCAATAATGTATATCTGCTACTAAATCTGAATAAAACTAATAGATAGTTATTCAGAAGATAAATCAAAATTTATAAACATTTTTGAACACTGTAAGTATAAATAACTTTATTTCTTCATTAGAGTGTGTTCAATTATTAAGAAATCATTCAAACTGTGTCTGTTATGCATACAATACATATGTAATTATAATAAACCATTAACAACTATTATCCCAAACTTGCATGCCCAGTGTACAGGCAAAATCTCTTTTACGGAGGCCTATGTCCACTAGTGGACTAAGACAGGTTAACATTGATTATGATGATGGTGAGAATAATGACAAATAAATATTATTATAACACAGGGAAAAATTCTTACCAAGGACACTTGCCAGTACTAATGAAAATTCATCTTTATAACATAAGAGAGATGTTCTCCCAATCTTGTCTCTGCAGAAGTATAAATTTTTCTCTGATTTATCATAGTATACTATGCTGAATGGACCTTTCAACGAATGGAGTACGGAAATTATATCTTGTCCCGAGGATTTGGCCTATAAATGGAAATTAATAGTGTACTACATTATAGTTATTTATTTTCTATCATAAATAATAAACTACCACTTACATCCTTTAATTTGTCTATTATTATTTGAGTATCACTCATATTGTCATCCCATGTTTGGTCAAAGATATCCCCGTTAAACAGAAGAACACCTGAATTATTTTCAATTGGTTGTCTCGTTGGGGCTGGACCTTGCATCCAAAGCACTGCTCCATAGAGAAATATATTAATGTTATCCACATCACGTAATGAATGTACACAGTCCGGACCTCTTCTTTTGATTCTATGTAATGTCTTATCATCCTGAAAAATGAAACTGATATTAGTTTTTATAATTATCTATTTAAATATTTATTTTTATACCGTGTTCTTACTTGTATTTTACTAGTCCAAGAAAAAAATAATTCGCAATATATACCACACATTATAATGTTATGTTACCTAGCTCTTCTTTTGTTACGTTATTTAGATAGCGTATTTTGTTTACAATATGCAATAGTTCCATTGCACGTGCCAATTTTGATTTACATTTGACATGTAAAGAAACTTTTATTATTAAAATGTGTGTTAATTATTTCACAACTTAATAATTTTATTGCATTTATTTCATACACAAATATATACTTATAAATTAAACGGATTAATGTTGAGGTCATTTATTTATTTTCAAGGCAATATTTGCGGCTTCGATCGGGAGACAACGACAAGAGGTTGCAGACATAAATGAATAAAATCTGTTCTTGCTATAGTCCCTGAGTGTATGTCAATTAATATGTTTGTATTCATTTTTCAATACAATTAGCGCAGTTATTATGTTATTCTTATTTCTAAAGCTGAGTAAATTACATTTGTGATAGCTTAACGGATTTTATTTTGACGTCTTTTATTGTCAAGACGTCACGAATATTTACATTCTAACGTAATGACAGCTATTGGCCTATTGCATATGGCCGAATTTGTTATTTTCATCTGGTTATGTTGTATTTATTTGTGTACATAAAATAATTTAACCCAAGGATTTCTTGAGGCTTAATATCCCATTAAGGATATAAAATGACATCTAACGAAAAAGAACCGGACAAAAATGAAGATCCAGCACCTGAAGCGTCTGAAAACACTGAGGAAGATGACAAAGCTGCGCTAAATGAGTATGTTTCTAACCTCGAAGCCAGAATCAAACAGAAAAGTGATTTGCGTAATCAAAATTTAAACTGTGTTCGGCCTCCTGATAACCATTTCTCCAAACTAGATTCAGGGTTGAAGAAGAATACGACATTCGTTAAAAAATTGAAGTCTTTCAGTGCTACTCAGCTAGACACACTGTTAAAAGACTTTGGTGTTCTCAATTTAACAAAGTATATATCCGAGGTGGCCGCAGCTATTACTGAAGCCAAGTTGAAAATGTCGGACATTCCATCCGCAATATCCTTATGTTCAACGCTGCACAGAACTTACGCGGAATTCTCATCGAATTTTTTTGAAAACTGGCAAAAAATATTAACTTTCAAGAACACTGATAAAATTACAAACTCTTCAAAACTTCGAGTAGATCTGAGGTTTTATGCTGAATTAGTCGCGGTTGGCATATTTACGAACAAAACTGGCCTGCCTCTCCTGGGTAATGTGCTAACTGTACTCATAAATATGGACAAAGAGGAACACAATAACATTCCTATTCTGTTATCGTTCTGTAAGCACTGTGGGGAGGATTATGCTGGGCTCGTGCCAAAGAAAATTAAGGACATTTCTGAGGTATGGTATCTCGGACCGAAATATAACATCAAAACATGTTATCAATATTGTAATAGTAATAACATTTACATGTAGACTTTATTATGAATTTTATTCTGACACAATTATTTTTGAAAATATCTATTCTGGTTTCATTTGGCTATGTATCTCTCCATTATTTTTAACCGACTTCAAAAAGGAGGAGCTTGCACCGTTTGCAAAGGCTTGGCACCGCCTTTAAACCTATTAGTAAATAGCACATATAAATAATAGGTAGTATGTATAATTAATATTAAATGTTTATTATTTTCTACTTTTTAGTTTCTTTTGAAGTCGGTTGTTTTTAACGTAGTTATATTTAATTATTTTTTATGTTTGTTTTATACTGTAGAATATAAATAAAGTGTAACATTTAATTTAGTTATTCATAGAAATCTAACTCTAATAAAATATATGATACAAAAAATGTTAGCACTTCTAATCATAAAATTAACTGCAAATACCATTATAGAAAATAATACTGGTAATAAATAAAAATATTATGACTAAAAACAAAGTAACATCACGCCTGTAATCCCCGAAGAGGTAGGCAAAGGAATGTAGAACACTCCCACGTTTCCCCAGTTACTTTTAAGTCCCATGATGGAATAGGTGATGAGCCTATTGCCATTTACCGGGCACATATCCAGACTCCGAGTCACTACTAGAAAATCTAAATTAGAAAATTTTGTAGTGCTCAAAACGGGAATCGAACCCAGGACTTGTAACCAACATGACCAACGAGGCAGTCAATATTATGAGTATAAACACAATTCATTTTAGTACATTATGTTGCAAGTAAAAATTCTGGCAACATAAATATCTGCAACAGCATTTAGAATAAATGTACATTTTGATAATGATATAAGTAAAGTGGAAAATGTAACATTAATAATAAATATGTAAATGTGGCAGGACGGTAAGGATAGATATCTTCTATCTCAGGAGTGTAAAGATAGGAGAATCTTACGATATATTTGACACATGATGCTCTTAGGAGACCCTGTAAGGGAACTTGCGTGAAGATGTGTAGCCGACATGGTAAACTTCATACCACCGGACAACTTACTAAACAAATTGAACACACATGATGCATTAATTGCATTTACATGAAACACGAACACAAAAAAAAAAGAGAAATTGAAATGGGCTGTGTTTCAATTTCACATTTATTAAATACTTATTCAAACTAAAAAAATATAGTTTGAGGTTAATTGTTTTATAAATGGTGTGCATGAAAGGAACCTTCCCGAGCGGCGACTGTGTCTGATTAATTACGCACACATACTGCCCGGCGCACCTTGGACATTGTGACTAATACTTTCACAACGATAGCTGATCACTCACGATCAACTGTCGACATGACGAAGAAGAAGAAGTTTTATAAATTATATGTTATAGAAATATTTAAATTTGCAGTAAAAAAATATTATGTTTTTAGAAATATAACATCACCATCCCAAGGAACACATTCCTACCAGCAGAAAAACAAACAGCAGTCAGAAGTCTCCTGAAGGATTATTTCGCATCACTCACAAAGCACTTGTTGGCCGAGAGAGCACAATTACAAGCATTACATGTTGCCAATCAAAGAACCCTGCATACCAGGGGAGAACTCTCACAAGAGAGAAAAGATCAGTTGGAACAACACCAGGTAATATAAATTTTGTAATTTCTAAGAACATAATGTTTTATTTGTTGGAATATAAGAACAGAAAATTATGGGAATCTAAAAAGTCCCTGCCTATTCCTTACAGTATTTGGTGTGATGATATAAGAAAAAACAATTATTTTACAGAATTATGTCTTAGTGTTTACATGACGTAATATAACTACACTCAACACACAAATTACCACTAAAGCAACATTATAAAACAGGATTAATGTTTTAATTGACAGAAATGTTATTTTCCAGGCCACATATGATAAATTGTTAGTTGGAGCCCAAAATTTTGCTGATGTATTGGGCGAAGAATTAGGAGAGGCTGGCGAGCCCCCAGCACTCTCTATGGCTGTCATCGAGACACAGGGTACTGTCACCATTGGAGGTAACGAAGAGTTTAACATGCAAGCCGGTACTGATCCATGGCAGGACGAGGACACACGGACTTTCTATACTAGCCTACCCGATCTGAAAGTCTTCATGCCTAATTATCAAGTGAAAGATGTAAGTCGCTTAGCATCAAACAATATAGCAATCAATATATAGATATAGCTTATTGAAATAGCAAGAAAAGTAACATACTGTCATATGAATCTTGCAATAACTATCCTACTACTACCTTATCATTCTTGATATTTAGCTACTTTCGATATTTGTAAGTTCATGTTTATGAGGTTAAGACTGTATGAAACTTGTAATACACTCACTATAGTTTCTGCCGATAAGCAGCAAACAGGGTCTGCAATAACTTAACATTAAGGGTACATTGTAGAGGTAACTTTTAACTTGGAATCTAAAACAACAAATAAATCAATCATCAATCATAGTCTATAAAAGTGATATGTTTTAGATGTCAAATGATTTATTTAATTATTTTTATTTATTTATTTCCATAGCTTACAACTAACATTACAGGTAGCATCCCAATACATTAGTGTAATTGTAATAGCACAATATTATACATAATTATGTTCGTTCCACTTATTATAATGTTAAAATATGAATTACATTTCGCAATTAATTATATTATTAATAGTCTTCCATTCATCACATTACATTAAAATTACAATAAATTGACAATCAATTTTATCAAATTACAATTAATTACAACTTCATTAGAATTAGTCAAAATAAAATTCATATAATTAGTTATTATTACATAATTATTATCTAAACCTTAATAATATAATCACATCTATGCTCAACTTAAATCAATTAATTCCATTTACGAAGACATTACTAGCGACCCTCGCAAACTCATTCGGTGTGCAAGTAAACAGGTTAACAGTTTTCGCTACCGAATTGAGTGTGCTGCTAAAATGCTAACTGTATTTAAAATAAGCATTATTGTATGTATATAAGTTAAATACTTAATCATATAGGTTAATACAATACAAAAGTAATATGTGAATAATTAATCTATATAAAACATGTCAGGTCTGTCAGGATCCCTGCCCTGTCTATCCCATAAGGGACCTGGTGAGATATTATATTTATAATAATAGTAATATATAAGTTAAAATAACAATGTCATATCTTGGGTCTTAGTAATAAGTTTCAAATATGTTCTACCTGCTTTAAAAATTGGCTGATTGTCACACCCACAGTTTTCATTGGCAGAAGTTTACAAGATCCAATTTTTAACAAAGTTAGCACAAACCAGTCTGACAAGCCCCGATATCTATTACCATAGGCCTACAAACCCAGAGTTGTCTTAACCCAAGTCAGGACTTGAATGTGGAAACTTCTGACTATAGCTCAGTATGGCAATTCATGTCAAATGTATTGTGTGACTAGTTGAAAATACTTTCTTATAAAGCTTAAATATGTGCATTCTAGGCAGTAAAGAACAAGCCTGAAACTGTAACAGAAGAAATGTTGGATGAGGAACTAAAGGATGACGAGCTGAGTGATAATGAAGAGCCACCAACAGTCCCGGATGTTGAACAGGAAGAAACACAGCCTACAAATATGTCAAACAAGTTTGTATCTTATTACATTATAAATCAAATATGTTTTTCAATATATGAATCATGCCATCATAATACGGGGAGGAAATTCATTAATACATATACATAAAATTACACCTGTAATCCTTGAAGAGGTAGGCAGAGGAATGTAGTATACTCTCAATTTTCATTGGTTATGTTTACGTTCCACTATGGAATAGGTGGTGAGCCTATTCCCATACACCGGGCACATTTATTAAGTTGAAAAGGGCAATAGATATGATATGAAATTCCTATTATGTTGCAAAAGACCATAGATCTGATACGAGCACTACTATCCTATATGATTACTACATATAACATATTTTATAATGTCACACATTTGATTGTTTGATGACTGTGTGATTGGATGCAATACTTGTTTTGTAATGGATATTTTTTATTATTTCACAGATATGCATTTGAGTCATTTTTAAATTCCCTTCCAAACTGCATAAACCGGGAACTCATAGACAATGCCGCTGTAGACTTTGTTTTGAACTTGAATACAAAAAATAATAGGAGGAAAGTAACAAGGGTTCTATTCAGTGTGGCCAGAACTAGGCTGGATTTATTGCCATTTTATTCAAGATTTGCAGCAATTCTATATCCCGTACTCCCAGACGTTTGTGTGGATCTATGTCAAATGTTGAAACAGGATTTTAAGTATCATGTCAGGAAAAAAGATCAAATTAATATTGAGTCAAAGGTCTGATTTATTATTCTTCTTTATTATTAATCTTTATTTTTCGAAAAATGTGCTCAGCATTAATTTTGACAATAAGAATGAAATGCAATTAAATTGTGTTTTTTTTATATATTCAGCCTGACGAACAGGCGAATATGCCACCTGATGGTAAGTAGTCACTGTCACCCTTAGATATTTGCAACAACTGAAGAGTGACCATTGTGTTGCCGGTTCTGAAGAGCTTTTTTTAAAGAACCCCATGTCATAGCACTCCTGGAAAGCCAATATTTCAACTTTGTGTGTTTATATAGGTGTGGTGCTATGTTGGCAAAACAAGACATTAAATGACAATATTAAAATGTATTTTTACATATGATATTTTTAAGTGTGCTTTAACTTAAAATAAGAATTCCTAATAAGACTCTTGGTTTGTTTTAGGTGAAAATTGTGAGATTTATTGGTGAACTTGTAAAATTTGGTCTGTATTCAAAAAGGGAAGCACTATACTGTCTCAAAGTACTTTTACATGACTTCAAGCATCATCACATTGAAATGGCTTGCAATTTATTGGAAACTTGTGGAAGATATTTATATTGTAATCCAGACACACATCAAAGAACAA
>DWDV01000210.1:0-19270 GCA_018245615.1 Mimoniades ocyalus | reverse complement strand
GTGTGAAGTCTGCCAACCCGCACTTGGCCAGCGTGGCAGACTATGGCCTTAACACTATCATTCTGAGAGGAGACCCATGTTCCAGCAGTGGAACGACAAAAAGGGTAGAAAAAAAAAAGACTAAACATTGATGGAAAATATCGTGAGCGAAAGGTATCTCAGATATCCCCATAATGTTCTGGAAGGGCTATAAATTCCGTCCAGTTCGATGGTACGTGCCCTTAAAGCTTACGAACAATTAATGAAATCTAATGTCCATCAGAGGAACATGAAACGGTATGGAGTTAATTATTCTTATTATCGCTTGCTACATACCTATTTGCTAGCACGCGAGTGCTCTGACGACTTTGACATAAAGGTCATTGCATTAATTTACCGCAATACCGCAACTTGTTTATACACACATTTAACAATTGCATGTCACTTATAGCGACGACTAAAAACAAGGATAATGTATTAATTATTACTCAAATAACATTTGACGTTTTAACGATAAGTCACGACACCGTTGTTCACGTCAATATTATAGACGCTGAAGGAATCCCGTCTGTCTGTGTCTGCGTCTGTCTGCTTGTGTCTGTCTGTGTCTGTGTGTCCGGCTGTCTGTCCGTCCGTCTGTGTGTATATTCGTCCGCCTGTCTGTGTCTTTATTACGTGTTGACATCCAAATCGCTGAACTGATTTTCTAATGAAGTTACAAGCATATTCGCCACTCAGTGCTCTCTGTCTGCCCCGTGACGGACCAGTCGCGACGATGTGTCTGAATTAAAGTAAAACTGAAACATACCTTAATATTTCAGGTGTTGTATGCGGCACGAACATATTTTCCTTATCCTGCGTGTACATCCTGTAACAGATTCCTGAAAAAAGTATTGTAACAATTGTGCATTGACGATAATATTTTCTTTCTGATTTTTTTTTTAAATTGGTAAAACACTTCCTATTTCAATTAATTACGTACAAATTATTATCGTTGGTCCCTTAAATTTATATAAGTATAAAAATTATAAATAGTATAAGTATAAAATATCTAATTATATATATGTAAAATTCATATAAAGTAAATCAGTACCGTACTGAAGCATTTGAATTATTGTAATTTTAGTTAAAGTATCGATGTTTATTTATTTTTTTACACTTCAGAAGAGGTTTGGTTAGTTTAAATTATTAACACAACTTAAGACAATAAGTATGTATGTTAGTGATGTAACGAATATTCGCATTCACATTCGCAAAATTTCTGCGAATATGGATATCAGAAAAAAGGTTAATAAATTCAAAATATTTTTATCAAATCTTTTCTTTTAATAAAATCAAAAGCATTTCTTACATTTTTTTTTATAAAAGAAAAAAAAACTTAACCTCGTAATCATATGATCAGTTTTTACTTTATAATTTGGTTTTATTTATTTATTTACTTTACATTGGGTAATCAAGCTTAACAATTAAATTTTCATTAGAACTTATAAGACAAAAAATATATAATGCAATGTAAAGAAACAAAAAGAAATACTTCTATAAAACTTTCTACAAAAACGGAATATTCACATTCGCGAATGTCGGTAGTGGATATTCGCATTCGCGAATGTTCAAAATATGACATTCGTTACAACACTAATACGTACTGATACTTAGTATTTTTGCATTTCTTTGTTGTTCTCTCGATATGTTCTCTTTTCGATTTGTAAAGAGAAATGACAGGTATACATTTGATCAATGATATAGACTGAACATGATTTTCCTAACAGTGCTCTTGCCGGTCTGATTCTGAAGGATACCTATGTCCAAAAGTGAAACGTTAAGAGTTGATGATGTTTCCAAATTTAATTAGGTACCTGTTTTATATTATCATAATACTGTTCTTATTTACCTAATACTATGCTCCGTCACCAGCTTGTCTCAGTCCACTGACAGACATATGCCTCCCCTAAAAGAGGGGATTTTGCCTATAAACACTAATGTTATTATTAGCTTTTTTATCGTTCCTTGTGTACGACTATGGCAATGCCCTTAGCGCAGAGCGCACGCGCGCGCCGTATAAGGCGTTGGAAATACAAGAACGAGAGATTATCGCCGCCCAGCCCGGCGCGAGGTCACGCCGTATTATGTTTTCTTTAATGCTGACTATTTCTTTCCTTAAAAATGTCACGTGAGTTGAAAATACGAGATGAGTGCTCTTAGTAATTGTCCTGTGCAAATTCAAAGATTATTATTATCATTATATTCGCAAGCCAAGTCATTTACGGTATAGGCATAAAGCATCGGGTGCCGAATATCTCTATCCTGACATTTCAATCTCAAAATACAATTAAATGATTTTAAAAATATAGATTATGAAGTTGATGGTTTAGGTCTTCTTAAAGAACTTCTACTTTTGAAATTGGAAATGTAGTGACAGAACCGTGCACGCGCACTTTTGTAACTTAACTTCTGTTTCTTTTTACTTACATCGCAATTTGGGATTTATCAAAAAGGTATTCCTACTTAAAATACGTTTACGTATTTTTAAGACAACAAATTAAAAATACAAACTACAGAAGTATCAAACAAATCTCGTTGACTATCTCACCTTCCTTACTTTCATAGTTTATATAAACAATGATTGCAACAGTTGGCATAATCGAAAATAACTGTAGACAAACTGAACTATACCGAAAATAATTTAGACGTAACCTTGGACTTATTTGTGCATATTAATCATTAATGCAATTGAAGTTAATTATATCATTTAATTCAAAGTTTAACCAACATTATTTCATAACTTTTATCACCAATTCATCAATAGGTACGAATTCACGACAATTCTATTAAAGAATTGTATTATTTTAGAAATACATAAATCATGCACTATATTTCATAGTATTAGAAATCCGTTTTTCATTCATTATTCAAATTCGCTCTCTGCTAGAATTAATAATAACACCTATTTAAGTCACAAATCATAGTCATAAATCACTTTAGACCATCTTAAAACTGAACTATAAATAATAATTTATACATGTACCTACTATAATTCGAATGCAAATATAATACTATAAATATGTTGTAGGTATATTATTATGTAATAACAGTTTAGAAATTCTGCGACATTAGTGTTCTTTTTACTAAAAGGAGTAGACCATGTACAAATGTCAAAATATCGTAGGTAGGTGGTCTAAATAGCACGGTGGTCTTAATATAATGTAATTACAAAAAGGCATCAGGTTTCAAAGAAACGGTCTGCCTACTATTATGTTCACGGCAAAGGTACATACCAGCCTACCAGATAATTAGAAAATACCAGTGCCGATAATCCACGGAGCGTTGTCGCCACACGGCGTTCTAATTTCAAAACAAATCCCTACCAGTACGTGACTCAGATGTTCGGAACGATAAAACCCGACTGGTTACGCAACTGGCCGGCCGCGACTCTCCACTCCAGCCGGTCCAGTTAATAAGAGTGAATCTGATTATACACGATACGAAACACCAGCATAAGTGGACATTATAGTATAGTATATCTTTGTGTAACAGGATAACTAGTTTTTAATATTATGTTTCAACTGTTGTTAGTTGTCTTTCCAAAATTAGGTGCGGTGATCACAAAAGATTTCTCAACATTTGACTTTTAACATTTTAAATATGCAAATGATTCTTTGCTCTTCTTGCACGTCATGGTCCATTGTTAAACATAGTCGTCCCTTAATAAGGGTGGATTTTACCCATAATTCTCCAAGCTGACCACGCGGTTTGGGGTTATTTTTACATTTTTTTCTTATCCTCTTATACTTCAAATAAATAGGAAAAACTTTAAAATTTCGTTGTGTGTATATTCAAATTTAAATTCCTATACACCAGTTTAAGCCTCCATTACTTAACATATACATACATACCTATATTGCTCAATTTTAGAGCTAAAATACAAAATTTCATTAAAAAGTCATAAACAATAATTCATCAACTCATGTCTTGGCTAATGGGTTTCGAAAAACCTTCTAACTGGTTTCCTCGAGGTATTTTCCTGAATTGATAACAGTTTCTTAATATAACCATACAAGGTTAATGAAGGCTGTTGTATACCTCTGTGGTAACATTAAATTACAATATCCTTCAGAGTCGATAAATTTACAATATCTTTGTCAATATTTTGTTCTTGTCACTTCTAATTATTATGGAAGTTACAGGTAAACTTTTTAGTCTATGATCGTAAATGTAAATAATATGTTAATAATATACATACATTGAGATCTACTGGTCAATAAATTTTATCGTTAAGCCAGCAGTTTTTTCTTTACGTTATTGTGATCAATAAACCGCAACTACATTTATGATTAAGTAACAATTCTTCTATATCACATAATCCGTTAATTAATGAGTCAGCTGGGTGATACTGGCTTCTCTCGTCACGACCATTGAGCATTATGTCATTCCGCTGTAGGACAGTGGTCTGCTCTCAGAATGAGAAGGATTAAGATTATAGGTATGTACTTGTATAAATATATATAACAATATTTAAGTATTCGTGTCACACATCACACGTATAACGTATCATTATAAGTACTTAAAAGTTTTCCAGAGAAATAGATTATTCTCATGTTCCTTGAAACGTTGGTAGAAGATCAACATTATATGAATGTTCTGCAGTGTCTGAACCTGTTCCTAATTAATATTAGAGCGGACGAGTGTCTGTATTTTGAGCTGAACAATTTACAAATCATGCATAAAAATGATATAAGTAGAGAGAACGGAGTGCAAAATATCTCTTTCCTTCAAATCTGATGAGCTTCTGCGTTCATGAAACTCTCCATACCCGGGCACCGGTTTGAAAGACGTCTGACTCCGCGAACTTACATCAATTTCATAAGAAACGACATCGAATAACATGTCCAACGAGAGATTATCTCCTTCAAAAGCATTCATTACAATCGTCACCATATATGTATATCAGCCCACGGCTGGACATAGGCCTCTCCAAAGAGCGCCATCATGCCTTGCCCTCGGCTTAGCTCAAAAGTATTAGCATATTAATATTACAGCCGAACTCGAGATTATTCAACTCTTGTACATACATCTCTTAGAGTATATGAAAGAAATCTTGTTTGTTCTATGTGTAGGCACATAAATAGCTATGTAAACGAAATGAAAATAACTCACGCGTGATGCCAGCCGAGCAATCGAAAATATGTAACGCAACTAGCAGCCACAGAGCGCACAGTTCCACTAGGAACTCTAATAGCAATTCATTAGCAAAGAATTTTCACCGCGATTAAACACATCCATCCTCCGCGCAGATCCGGGAATTAATAGATCGATGAACTCGCTGGTGGCTCACGTGGCCCCATTTGCTAATATCTGATTGTTCTGTGACAAATACAATTAAATAAAAAACCATACAGCAAGCACTGCGAACAGAATACCGTTGTTAGCTGTACTCGCGAATCATTATGTTTTGCATTTGTATATTTTGTAACGTCATGATAGATGTATTCGTCCGATCGGATTGAAGGGGGTCAGATACGACGGCCGACCACCCACTGATGCCGTGTCCGATCAGGTGTTTCGGCTAGCCTCAACAGTACTTTACCATGTTCTAGAATTAAAGTCATTCTATTTGTTTATCATACATATGTACATACATATCTTCAAGCCAGGTCCTTTCGGGGTAGGTAAAGAGCACCAAGTGTCAAATATTTGTTTTTTTGATAGACAATAATTGCCATTAGAGATATATTCCGCCTGCTTCTATTACTGCCTCGTTGGTCGTGTTGGTTGCAAGCGCGACTGCCGATCGGGAGGTCCTGGGTTCAATTCCCGGGTTGGGCATTATTGGATTTTTCTAATTTTGATTTTCTAGTAGTGGCTCGGAGTCTGAATGTGTGCCCGATGCATGGTAATAGACTCACCACCTATTCCATAGCGGGACATAAACTTAACTGGTGAAACGTAGGAGTGTACATCTCCGCTGTCTACATCTTCGGGGATTACAAGCGTGATATATATGTGATTGCAAATCCTATATAAATAAATTATTTTTGACTTTGACTTGACTTTGATGAGACCTTAACGTTTTCCATAGTTAAATATTGTGCCTGTTTTTAGTTGAAACGAATTTGAATTTCCATTACACAATTCTATCGCTTTATAAGGATTTCTTTATTAAAACAAGTCGTGATGATTAAAAATGCCCTTCGCCTAATTGAATGATGATTAATTACGATGACCGATGATTGTTTGTTTAAACGCGAAAGTGCTTGTAACATGCCAGCAGCTAGCTGGCGTTAGCGCACTACACTCAGTATTTACTTGATTACGTCAATCTCGCAACCATTTGAGAATTTGAACGATTAAAAACA
The DNA here is from genome assembly GCA_018245615.1 of Mimoniades ocyalus. Classification (NCBI taxonomy): domain Eukaryota; kingdom Metazoa; phylum Arthropoda; class Insecta; order Lepidoptera; family Hesperiidae; genus Mimoniades; species Mimoniades ocyalus. Next base: position 12,938 of record DWDV01000210.1, on the reverse strand, counting down.
ATTATTTAAGTTTTTTGTGAATACGTGACATGCATCAATGGCGTAGTCATTACGAAAAAAAAATTAAAATTTATAGGCACTTTACAGAGATGAGTGTCGAAACTATTTAACGAGGCCAGCTAACAGTTAATGAGAGGTAAAAGCTCCTTGGATAACTAATCACCCACCCGTCTACTTGTATATTTATCTACTTGCTGAGCGGCTGATAAAGAATGACAAATTTAATGGTAGAAAAATAACACTCGATATATTTCTTAGTATTAGTTGTTTACGATATAATTATTCATTAGCGTATATTAACAACAGACAAAACCAGTCGCATACAATTTTCCTGTAACATCGCTATATGTGTAATTATGAATAAGACTTCTTAACAAGCATACACACTGTTGTTCTAAGAACGAACTGCCTTTCGTACGGTTTTTTTACATGTATCTCCTTTACGACAGTTGGTAATGGCGGAGTCGTTTTTTGCTGTCGCGACTCATCGATCGCTCAGCAGATAGAGGTGGGTGTTGCTTGTGTGTAGAAGCAACGCGGATAGAGCTAGCTCTACATATTATTATGTACCGCACCAATGAATTATTTTCACATGTAGACGTAACAGGAAACAATAAATTATTTTGCACCATTTGGACGTTTGTGCTGAGTCTTACAGACAATAAGCCAACATTAAAATAATATGTAATGTGCTATAAGTTAAAGCATTATTAAACTATATATTTCACCCAAGTGTTACCCAAAAGTAATGCGATCAGAACATCGTAATTGACAACCAAATAAATGATAAATCAACATCTTTGGACATCTCCATACATGGCCATCAGATTCCAGAGCAGGTAGTCTTTGTTATGGTAACCGGATAGCACATAGACAACTGTACTTGCATAGATACTTTCATATACAGCCAACACAGAACAAATATTTGTCTTCATCACACAATATAATTGCCCTGAGTGGGACTCGAACCCACGATCTCGGGCTCAACAGTTGGGTTCACAAAACACTGAACTGACGGGGCAGTTAAAGGATGACTCATATTATAAAATAATACATTCTTACCTTTTGAACAACCAGAGGTGTACCGAAGTCCTTGCCGCCCTGCAACCGGAAGCCCAGCGGTTGCTGGTCCGACTTATTCAGTCGCACAGTCAGTAACTGTGCCATCTGAAAAGCGCACAAATATGTATTATATATAAACACCGTTCGATTGAGCAAGTATAGTTGGAATTGTCTCACTGAACAATGTCGATGTTATGGAATTGAAATAAAATAAAATGTTTATAAGAATTAATTCAAATTTTCAACTTTTTATCACACTATACACCACATATTTAACACTATTTCCACCCAAAGTATTAAAACTTTAGGAAATTTTAACATGAGATTATTTTCAACTTTAATATTTTTTATTTCAATAAACTCTTTAACAAATACAAAATTCTATTAACCTATTATTACCTATTATCAAGCTATTTGCAATCAAGCGCAAAAGTCAAAAGACTGTTTAGTCCGAAAAAGATCTACGCAAAGTCGTGTTAAAAACACATACATACATATGTAACAATAAATTATTATCACGATCGTATATTTTTATAAAGAGTAGCATAAATATTCACAAATCAGAGTGAACATTGTTTAGAGCGAGCGAAAGAAAAAGGCGATTAAGCATTTCGCCAGCGCGCGAGCGGCATGGCATTTGATTGACCCAATTGAAGATTTATTTTCTCTCGAGCAAAGCTTCACTGACCGCACTCGATAAGCATTCGAACCCTGCGATCTATTTTATCTCGTTAACGATCTAAGTGCCGGACCCGCGGAGATTAGTGAAAGGTGCGCCTAACAGTGGAACTTTCGTTTATTTGTACAGGCAATAAACAATAAATCTAATCGATTGTGAGTTTTCGAGGAAGTGATTTCACTATGCCATATTAAGGACCTAATTTCTCTACAATGTAATATTGACAATATTGCTATTTATCATACAATTTTACTCGTGTGGAACACGCCATAATTTATTTTATGCATCTTTATTGATTCTTACTCATTTGGTATGGTGGGTACATTCGTATATTTTGATGTCGTCTGGAATTTTAAACACCTCATAAACAATCTAATAGAGTTATTATATTTAGCTATCGTAATACGCATTATTATTTGTAATAGTCACACGTGCAACAGTATTTACTATGTAATTGGTAGGCAAAAGAACACAATCTCTATTAATAGCACTTTCTACATAGAATAAAAAATTTAATTATAGCTACTTTTTTTCGAAAGTTCATTATTAAAAAAGGCATATGAGATAATCTGTAGAAGTAAGTATTTGAGGTATGTGTGGTATGACGCGTCGAATATTTAATGAAATGACGTATGTGTGGGTGACTAACACGTACAAACCCGCATGAACGAAAACACATGAAAATACAGTGACTTAAATTGCAAATTAATGTAACGTGTATTGGCATAAATCCAACTGGGATATAATGGTAGGTGTTCAAAGCGTTACCGAAGTTGATGTTACACCTTACACACAGCTCGAATATTAAAAGCTGTAAACAGCCAAAATAACTGGAAAATTAAGATCTTTGCAATGGCAACATTTATTTTCGTATTTTTAACATAAATGTGATACTCCCATTTCCCATTCAGTAGTTATATTCATAACTTTAACGGGCCATGAAGAAAAATGTCTGTGTCGGAGGAGAGTAACAATATATTCCCAACCCCGTGCCGGGATACGGGATGTTGTAAGATGCGACTGCCGACTGCCGGCACTGGAAGATCGCGGTATGGTGCGATCTGCCTAGGCATACCCAAATACGCTGACCGCCTATAGGCAGCAGCGTAGGCGGTGTGAGAAACTGTGCTCTGCGATTCCCAACACGCATGCCCAGGGTGGGGATGGTGAGTACAACCCCTCGTGGAAGGTCTATGTCCAGCAGTGGACTGCAATAGGCTGATGATGAGGAAGAAAAATCAAATTGTATTCCATGATTTATGGAGACCTTAGGTTGTTGCACAGAAACTGGTGAACGAAATTCAGAATTAACATGAAAGATCTTTTTATCACAGTCACAAACTCTTTTATACAAAACTAAGACTAAACAAATGTAAAAAAAGAAATAAACAGTAGCAAAATGTTATTGAGGAGCGCGGGATATTTATAGAAATTTAAAAAACAGTAGCGTTTCTTTGCGCAATGTTCGCCTTTGGTGAGTTTAAAATGTAGGCATATCTACACATAATGTGTACATCTTATTTTCACCGGCGCGTTACGCTTTATTACAATGACATTGTTCTCAGTGACACTCCGCAGCCTTGCTCGACACATCCACTTCAATCAAGAGGTCATGACTGACTTCAGCTTCTTACGTCTTCATTATGGTTTCATTTACAGTGATTATAAAATAACCATAGTTTTATTAACCGGTCACAAAGAGACCATAGATAATAAAGAAATATCTTCAGCGAACATACGAAAATTTCCTCATGACATTCTGCAAACTGCAGAAAATAATATGTTTTGAGACAAAAGTGTTTATTTAAGAAATACCAGCTAGGCTTTGAATAACACTCTTTGATGATATTTATATAATCTGATTGCTACAAAGTTGTTAAATAAATTTTACTTCTAAGAATGCAGACAACGAATATCTTTTCACAATGTTTTGTTGCTGATTTAACAAGACTACGTGGACATAAGACTTCACGAGATTTTCTATTTCTCTGTCAGTAGGTATTTGAAAAAGCGTTTCAAAATGTCGTTTCGACCCCGTAAAAACTTAAATAGATGTTCTGTAGAAAAGTTTTTGTAAAGCTATTAAAAATTTTAAATTATTAACAATTTGCAGTTGTGGAATCTCCCACCCTTTCTATTAGTGTTCATTGTTCTTATTTATCTTATCATTGAATTGATTTACGTACATAATTAGTGTTTAGTGAATAATATTAAGATGAATATTACATTCATAATTAAATTATGTACAGACTCAACTCACTGATAATTTTCGGGATAACCAGATCAAAATCGGACATACGAAATACTTCTCCAAGAACTCCCGCGAAACACAGCGAAGTTGCAACACAGCGTCCAGTACATATAATAGTCGTAAACCCTTTGATAGTAAACTAACATTTACCATATGTAAAATTGTGCGTAGAACACTCCAGAAACGATTAACAAATGCAATCGTCTACCAACAATTACCAGTCAATTCACCTTAACGTTCCTTGTACATTATGTTAGTCTAATTGCAATCGTTATCTTAACACGCTATCCGTGCTAGTTATTTATATACAACATATTATATCCATGCATCATTTTATTACGGAATATACAGTCGATATCATAACTTGTTAAGACACCGTTCGTGGACGAAGAACTGGAAACCGGAATAGCGGTCAGTAGGATGAGCATTAAAAACGTAACATCTATTTATAATACACCAATAGGTATGCAACTGGTCCATATCACTCAACTTCTATGGTTTTATTCCAGAACTGATTCGGTGTTTAGCTCTGTACAAAACTGATAATGAATAATAACAAAATGTTGATTTTCGAGAATATTATTTTATTGAGTATTACAACAGCTCACAACGTGTTAGGAATCTGTTATAAGCCATAAATATAAACAACCACGGTGACCTCATTGTTAAATGGCAGACGAAAGTAAAAAGGTAGTAAACAATGATGAGTCGTCGGACCCCCAGTTCAAGGTACACGTTTTGGCCACCAACAAACGTGTGACGAAACAGAAATCTTCCGACCAGTCGCAGCACATGTAACTTGTGCGATTTCTGTGACATTTCACATAACAATTCGGAGAATAGCCGATGTCTACATCAACGCATTTATTTATGAATGCATATGTGATTTTTACCGGTTTGTTACTCATGCTTTAATCGATGACGTCACACACATGAGTAACCGCGAGAGACCGTGTTCGCTGTCACTCCGCATAGCCGATTTTGCTCCGGTATTTGCGTAAAGTATGCTTACACTAAAATGTTGGTATTTTATTACTATCTAAATTATTTCTTCTGACGTACATTTCTCTACACCTTTTCAAAATTGCACAACGTATATTCTTCGTCTTAACACCATTGACGGCTTTGACTGAATCTGCCAATACTGAACTGTGTAATATTGACGTAAAAACAAATTGCAATGGATTAATTCAATATACATATAGTGTGTCACCTAGTACTCTGATGAGTTTATATAAATTATGTATGTATATTATGTAACCTACGCATGATGTTCATTTTGTAAAACCCACATTTAGTAAATAATCTTTTTAGTTTTAAAATAGATTTTTGGCAAGCTCTGCGTGCCTAGTAAACAGTTACGCACACAGCAAACGATAGAATATATTTACCGAGTAGTTGTCAAACCAAACAATCGCACTCAGTACAAAAGCGAGGGTGGATGGTGCGCGTAGGAGCGCTTCTTTCCTCGGCGTATAAAAAGAGTTACCGTTACAGACTTGACATATCAAATGGTGGGAAGCTTTCGACCTGACACAAAACGAACAATGTATTGCTGAGGTGAAATATTTGCGATGTACAGCTGATGTCATTGTCAGTGTCTTTATTACAAAACACATAGTTTATACGGCGCTTGTTTGTCCAGCTGGAGGCGTCGAGGGCCAAGTGGAATGGGTGTCGACATCGGCGTACGATTTTAATTCGATGTTTATTGTAACACATCGTTCGAAGGTAACAATTGAGAGTTGTGTCGATCAAGCCGAATCGATGAGTTTGCTTCGAGATAAACGTGCGTTACATTGCAGCGGGCGGCGTCCAGCGGTGTGTCGCAACACCTAGGTGTCTGTTACCTACGGCCCAGTCTAAAATGGCGCCATCGAAATTACAAAGTATTTATCTGCTCAGCATATTAACGACGGATTGCAACTTACATGAAAAATACTATTACAATACGATACTCGTATTCTCTATTTGGTATTCGCATCTAAAGCTGTGTAGTTTGAAACGTTAACAGGCAGAAAAAAAAATCGTTTAATAGTACTGAACATATATAACACCAAAAGCATGATAAGATAAGTGAGCAGTGTTCGACAGGGACGCCTACGATGGTGTTTTATAATCGACAAATTAAAATATTATTCCTATTAAAGGCATCATTTAAAACTATTTGTAACCAAGGTGTCACAAGACAACTTTCGAAATTTAACTTAAAATTATTTTGTTGGTCTAATAAATTCTTGTCAATTATACTTTGTCTTTCCCGTAATAATAATAATTATTTAGCCATATAATTTTAATACAGAAAAAAAGTACATATGTTTAATAATTACATAATTCAAGTTATTTGCATTCAAACGCAAATTAATCATGATGAATGGGTTACATGGGAACCTTTTGGTCGAAATAACATAACAATCATCACGCCCGTATTTCCCCGAAGGAGTAAGCTAAAGTGTAGTACACTCCCACAATTCACCATTTGGTGAGAATGGTATACAAAAAAGTGGTAGAAATGGTATTAAAACAGAGGGACCCTTCTTAAGGATTTGGCGATGACGCATTTTTGGTCCTCGTATTTCTTCCGTTAAGTACCAATGTTACCATATATTTGGGATTAAAACGTATTTAAGAAGTCTTTAAGGGTTGTAAAGCATTTGTTACCGAACTCGGAAATACAATTGTCTGTTTATTTATATTTGGACGATATACAGACAATATGAGCGACATTAACCGCTTAGGATTCTGGGGCCGGTAATCCTACTTCCTGCTTATATTTTAAAAACTGATACTTTTTCAGTTTTACCAATATCTCACGAGCAAAAGTATCCACACAATCAAATATTAGAGCCAAGTAATTTTTTTCTCAAAGTCAATAACCTAATAGCACATAAAACCATGTTACTCAAGTGCTGATTAGTTTTTGTTGAATGTTTTTAAACCATATTTAAAACATCTCATAAAGTTTACCAATTGTTAGCATAACATTCAGGATGGCTGTAAGTATTCTTCGAAGTATGAAAATGCTACTGAAAACGTTAAATTTTCGTACATAAAAAAAACATAATCTACAACATTCCTTTGAGTTCAGACTATCTCCATATTAAATTCCATCAAAGTCGTTCAACCATGAAACCGTAACAGACATACAGAATAACTTTTGCATTTATAACATTGAAATGCATTTTCTGATTTTGACCCATGTACGTAGTAAGATATTAATTAATTTAACAATTATAATCAAGTAATAACCATATTGGTCATTGGCGCGTTACAACAATAGCTCTCCTCGTCGGAAATATTATTTTATCTTTAAACGAATACAATCAGTAACACGACATAATATGATGTATCATTTTAATTAAAGAAGAAAGGGTTTTAATTAGAGCTGAGAAATGATTGTATGTTCTATTTCAGTCTTGTGTATAAATAAGTCGTCGTTTTCGTGTATAGTATATATATATAAGTAAGTTTATTCTGCTACGTTCTTGATTCATTTTTACATTTAGGTCTTACTGTAATCTTGAACTGAGTAAGTATACTTCCTGTGGATGTACATATGTACATGTGCCTACTTGAATACTTATTTGTACATACGACACGTACATATGTGTGTATTTATTTCCATGCTCTTTTATTGCAATGCCAACTTAAAAAATTCTATCAAAACACAATTTTATATCATTAATTAAAACACAACTGCAGTTATCTTATTACATAATATAATTCTTTGAAATCCAAAGCATCAATCTCTAACACGGCTGATCGCGGCACGCGTTGAACAGATTACCCCACCCTACTTTGGATCAAAACATCAACATCAAAAGATTGCACAAATTTTCTAGTAAAAAATAATGTAACATCACACCTATAATCCCTGTAATGGTAGGCAGAACAGTACACTCCCACGTTTCACCAGTTACGTTCACATCCCTTTATGGAATAGAGGGTGAACCTATTGCCAAACACCGGGCGCGAATCCACACTCCAGATCCACTACTGGGAATTTCTAGTGGATAATCTAAGAAAAATGCAATAGTACCCCGACTTGGAATTTAAACTGCGACCAAAGGGGTAGTTCTAGTAAAATGTAACATCAAAAACGTATACACTAGTAGAAGTAGGTATACCTATATGTATTTACACTGTACTGGCTCAGTTCTGACCAAACATCTCAGGAAAGAAATGAAATGAAAACGAGCGATCACATAGGGATTAAGTTTGAGTTGAGAGCCATTTTTTACTACTTAAATTAAATAGGCATATAGTATGGCATACTTGTATGATAAAATCATGTGCACGAAACGAAACAGAATAGGACATAACGAATCTTATTTACTTTCTATACTTGAGTTTTACTACAATAATATTTATTTGTTTCGATGACGTGGCACTACTGCGTTCTTCAGAACCATCTCGTTCGACGTCTCCTGACCTTCTGCCCTTTCAAAATGGCATGACCCCTCTCCGACTCTAAATGTCACTAGCCTTAACTTAGAACCAAAATAAAATTATAAAATTGTTAATCGCATTACAAAACTAAGAATTTATTACAAACGTCATGAAATCATTACATTTACATCTTAATTTTGTTAACTGATTCAATATTATACATTTACGGTTTGTATACAGTGTATTATGACAAAATTGCAATGAATATTCTTACCCTGGACATTGCGACTAATCCTTTCACAACGATAGCTGATTACTCAGGGTCAGCTGTCGACTCGACAAAGAAGAAGAATTATTAGACTTCATATTGTTGACGCCAAGCAGCACTGCGATGTTTAGAATTAAAGAGCGAAAATCATTTCAATTTAAGTTTTAAATTAGTCCTCTTCTCTCAGACAAACATACATACATATCTTCACGCCAGGTCCCTCACTGGGTAGGCAGATTAACAACACGGACGACAAATGTAGAAATCCATTGTCCAACATTGTAATTACGCCCAGTAAAGGATTCGTTTAAAACATGGTAAGTGATATAATTATAACATTACTTGAAGTCAAATATACATTATATATGCAGTCCATGCACACCTCGATGTCTTAGAGTCACGTGATATACTCGACGAACCGGTACATGTAGTATAATATTAGCCATTATCAACGTATTACCACGAAACTGAGCTCAGTGTAAGTAAACGATATAGCGTCACACGCACGTAAGTTACGTCGTACCGTCCCGCGGCACGTGCGTACCGTTATCACTAATTACGACAGATTACTCATTAATAAGTTGGTATTTCAAGTTAATGGCACATAAACAGCAGCCTGCAAACGAATAGGACTATATATCAACAAAAAGCGGTAATTTTGTCAAATCTATTGCTAGTTGCTGAGAATGTTGGCTGCCGTTCATCATGTAGTTTCGCACTAAGATTCTCATAATACTGATAGCTATGGAAACTGATACAAAGACCCCAATACTTAATAAATATCTACAGATAGATAATACACATCCACAGATGTAAATTTGTCTTCAAAGCGATCGCAAACCAGACAGATACGAGAGTCAACGCCTCAAACAGATAGTCCCATGCTGCGACGGAAACACAAGCACGTAATCTAAACCGTCTAGAAAGGGTATATCTTAGGTATACCTATACTGCGAAATGTAAATCCGTGATTGGCTTTATGAGTGAGCAAAGTTACATATGTATGTACTATGATAATGATAATGATTGGTCACTAATCGTCACCATTTTCCCAGTGACCTGCGTTAGATCAGCCTGGCTTATATCATATTTGCTACAGACGAGGACAGCTCGAGAATGAAACAAAAATAGATTTGCAGGCATAATAAATTATTCACGTTGCCTTGAACTCTAACTGCACGAACTGAACATCTGCATTGTCTCACCAGGCAATCTAAGCATCGTTGGATAAGCGTGTGTACTTTTGTCAATTACACATGAAATTATAAGTTAAAAATGTAAGCGAGCGTCAGTTACGGAAAATTTCGCGTGCAAAATTGTGTAGTTCAAAATTTTCTCTCTCGCATTAGGGGTTAAACAGCGCGAATCTCCTAGGAAATGATACTGTGCACTTTTTGGAAAGTTGCACTAACAATATTGAATATTTTTCGCTGGCTACATTGTGTATACGAGCATATGTACGACTTAACATTACACTGTCTGTAACTAGACACTCCATTATGCCAGAAATTCAAAACCTATCATTGGAGTTTTCAAACACAGGCAGAGATTAAATTCAATTTACAATTAAGAGCTAATGGTCGTACACTATTACATAATACAGTACACAGATTATCGATTCTTAATACGAGTAGTATCGTATTCTTTACATGGTTCGGATTCAAATTCAATATTATGATACAATTTAATATTGCAATAGAATTTAATATTACAATACATTTTATTATTATAATACAATTTAATATTACAATACAATTACTATATTGCATAAGCAACAAATGAAATCAACTAAAATTGATTACACAATAATAAAATATCAACGCTCCATACGAGTTGTTAATAAATGCCAACTATAAATATACATAGAGTCAGTACAAGATGCTCTACAAAATCGAAACTACGTTGCACTGGTGAACGTTCACTCTATCGGCCATGTCGTGGTAGAGTTAAATTCAGAGCGTGAACTATGTATTTAATCAACTCATGAAATATGCATTTGCCGAAATTGTGCCTGAACCAGTCCGTCAGGCGGAGCCTTATCGACGACGACGCTTATCATCAACAGGTTCCACTGCCGGCTCGTGCGCTGTTATCTCCCACTACAAATACTCGTTTCTACACTCTTCAAAAAGGTCACATAATGCTTACTAGGTATAAAGGAAATAAACCTTAAATATTCAACACGTAAAGTCCAATTTCCTATGAAACAGCAATAAACGGTCTAGGGTATAATCAGGGATGAACGCACTGTCACAGTGTATTACGAGGCCAGTCTTCTAATGCACCTAATTCACGACAACGTAGACAGGTCCGCAATGCTCGATACAGATCGGACTATATGTAGATTTTGTTTACTTAAAATACTTATCGGCTAAGCGACAAAAACTTGTTAAACAAAACCGTTGCTTACGAATTAGATAAACTTCACAACATAACTATTACGTAAGTATAGTTTTCTGCTCATGCTGAATAATTTTAATGTCCGTCGTCGTGAATTCAATATTTGTTATTCTTTACACAAACATTCATCATCTGATATTACATCCGGATGAGTATTGAACTCAAATCTATATGCAGACTGACTTATACTAACATGAAGAACTGAAGATAAAAATTCATGACAGGTGAAACACACAATTATGACAAAAGCAAAAGTCACAGCATGAAATGAAAATATTTTATCATTTTACAAATTCTTAACACACTTCACAAAACTAGTAAATGCACAATTAACCAGACCAACTTGATATTGTCCACGTGGTGCTGTAACCAAGGTAAGCTTCACACAACGAATTTCTTCAACAACATGTCATTATCGGGTTCGAATGTAACTTATGAGGCTCAATTACTAACCTGATCATAGATAGAAAGCATTCTGTGGTCATGGAAAGTATTATGGCAAGAAGACAACAATGCCATGTGAAATAAACCGTAGGCTATAACAACTCTAAAATACATTTACGTAAGTCTGTTTAAAAACGTGCACTTCGATAATATTTCATTGTTACACGCTTTTTTATAATTGAACAATATTTTTTCAACTTTAACAACGCTTTTATAAAGTGCTTAAATTACACGCCTCATTTGTTATTGTGGCTTTACATCGTTGATAAATGGTATTTAACATATGGCCCAATAAATTACTTACATAATTACTTACACGCGCTCCAAGACTTAATACATTTCACAATAACTAGTTGTGATAAATACTTTTGACACAATTACTCACTCACTAGGTTAAACTTTTATCATTCCAATTATATTCATTTTGTGTATTATCTATCGTACGTGAATATCTTACAGAGTGTTTCATGTTATAATTTACATTAAGTATTCTTATTTCGAGTCGTTACTAAGCCCGACTGCCAACCAGAGGTGCTGGATTCAAATCCTGGGTCCTACTATTGGATATTTTTGACTTAGATATTCTAATAGTGGCTCGGAGTCTGGATTGGTACCCGGTGTATGGCAATAGACCCACCTCCTGTTCCATAGTGGGACGTAAACGTAACTGATAATACTTGAGTGTGTATTACGCTCCTCTGTCCAGCTCTTCGGCGGTCACAGACTTTACGTATTTTTATACTTTACTCGCTTATTTCCTTTATACTTTGTTATTGGTAATTTTGATGTAGCGTTACTTGGATATTCACTCCACGTAAGTTAGATTACATGAATGTCGTACTAAAAATTGTATTAAACATAAATAAAACTGATCGATTAGATTTTTTTTACTCTATCGAATTAGATTGCCTGTAATGTTAGGTATAGTTTAAATTATTATAATAAAAAAATACATTTTATTAATCAAAAATATAATAGAATGTACCTCATGTTCTATGTGATTTTGCCCTGAAGTCATTAAATATTATTATTATATAACTTTGAATCTCTAATAGATGTAATAACCGACGGTAAATCATATTACAAAGTTCCGGCTATGCAATGAAATATCAAAGTTAATTCAGATAACATTATACTAATTCAGGTAACAATCTGATAGTAGAAGTTTCGAGGCGATTAAATTTCTCCGCTATTTAGGCCGGACCATATTCCATTTGGTCTGTGAGTTTAGTAGAAAACTTATTAGAAAGTCTGTTGGATGTACAACCGTAATCCAGCCAGATCTCGTCTGGCGTTTCATCAAATAGATGATATTTAGCAATCTCTTATTACTGACTGCCTCGTTGGTCGTGTTAGTTGGAAGCCCGACTGCCAGTCGAGAGGTCCTGCGTTCAAATCCCAGATCGGGCATTACTGGATTTTCTAATTTAGATTTTCTAGTTGTG
>DWDV01000209.1:0-19285 GCA_018245615.1 Mimoniades ocyalus | reverse complement strand
GGTGACCCCTATCCGGCTCCTCGTTTTTTAAATTCGTCATTAGGTTACTCCATACCCCCCGCTTATTTCGTCATCCGGATATCAATATTACATTAAGAGTACGAGAACAGACTCGACAAAAAGTTGACAATTACACGGATAAGTCGTGTATTATGAACAAAAAAGAAGAATTTTATAATTAATTTGTATACAGTACAAGATATATCGTGACAATGTTACTTCAATGAAAATTCTATTCTTCAATGGTTTGGATATAAATAATTTTGATATAGGCTACTTATTGCTTATATTATAATAACCAAAGCACAAAAACAGATTTTGAGAAGTACAACGAGCTTATAACCAAAATACGAGTAGGTACCTAACGCTTAAGGGCGACACGGTGCATGGCAATATGCTTACCTCATATTCTGATGTGGGACGTGTGATATATCTGGTGAAACGTTGAAGGGTACTACACTGTTCTGTCTACACCTTTAGAGTAATATGGTTGTGCTGTCATAAGAGCTGCAGTTCGAGTATTTAAGAATTTTAAAGTTTATAAAAATATCGTAACTGGTGAAACGTGCGAATAATCTAATTTAGATTGGTATGTATATTATAGTATAGTATAGTATCATATTATGATAGATCTGTTTGGTAGTTTCATTTTGACGTACAAAAAGTGTTCTAATGAAAAACTTTTGAATAAATGCAATTTTAATTTGAATTTGAATTCCAGTTGGATTATTTTTGAAGGGATTATTTTAATTTACATTTTATGAACTTATGTCCGTTTTATAGCAATAGACTCACTATTTATTCCATAATGGAACGTAAACGTAACTGTTTAGACGTGGAAGCACACTTTGCTCCTCTGACTACCTCTTTGGGGATTACAGGCGTGATGTATTGTGTGTGTTTTCTGACTATCCATGAGTGTTGCTGTGTGCTTGTACTAGGCCTTATACTATTTACTGTCTTGAATGAATTCGTAGACCATTACTTTTACAGAAATCTGAACAACAGGATCCTTACGTTATTTTGATATAACTCAGTATAAATGGTACGGTTCCTGATTACGAAACTACATATATGTAAAAATATGATAAATATACTTGAAACGATAAAAGACCTTTACGATTTTTGCACCTGTGGTCGGGTTTTGTCAGGATATACTTAAAAATAAGAGTACACCAAGATTATAAACGAAATGGTAATTGAATTCAGAATCCGTAAAAAAAATTACACAAAGTCAAATAGGGATAACAGGAACTCGGGAAAGTGCGGTTAAAAAAGTTGAATAGAACAGAAAAAAGAATATGACAACAAAATGCAAACGCAACGGCAAACAAGCAGAGAACGGTGAGCTCTCATTGGATTTTTTTCTTGCATGCAAAAAGGTAAAGAGAAATTACGAAATATGTATTTCAAAATATGAAACAAACGGACGAGCAGGTACAGTTAAATCTACTGTAGAAATTGCCAAGTACAATGTTAATTTGAAATAACGTTTTTACTCTTATAGTAATAGAAGTGTTTATAAAAATGTTGCTATATTTAAAGTAGTTAATCGTTTATGTATGCTAATATGTGTGAGTATATGAAAATAATACATTGGTTATAAATAATTAACCTGGCACATCGCGGTATGGCGTGGTAGGGCTAGGCACAGCTAAGTGCCCTGGCTGCCTATGAGCAGCAACGTAGGCTCTGCATGCTCTGAGTTCTTTACCCTAGGTCTATGTCTAACAATGGACTCCAATAGGCTTACGACGATGATGATGATAAAAGAATTATTTAAGTTGGACAGCGGAAGTGAGATTTCCACTAATTTGACGTTTTCACTACATGAAATTTTAGTTCAACACTGTTAAGGTAAATAAGTAAAGCCTAACTTAAAGTTGCTCCTAGACCAATTAACTGAAGGATATATTAATTATTTTTTTTTATTTATTTAAATTATTTCTTTTGTCTGGTAATTTCTGGTCTCTTCCGCGTTTTCTGGTAGGGTTATGTTTGTTGGCGCTTTCTGAGTTTTCTAATAAATAAAAACTTCTTACCATTCATATGGAGTTACGTAATAATACATGGAAAATGTGACCTTCGCGATCTTTTTGCTAACACGCAATAAGATGCAATAGATAAAATCAAAATTAAAGGAAAAAGGATAACAGAATGGAAAATGTTTTCTGGTGTTATTTTACTTGTTTTAAAATATAAAAAATAATTACGTACAAGTTTAAGGCGCTAAACCTTATTGACTTGAGGCCTTCCCTGTCGATCATGCGTTTTGGATAATAATTGGGTTTTTCGTGAAATAGAGGATAAAATTCATAAAAGTATAACTAAGACAATTGTGTTATATAGAAACGAGTTTTTGAAACGACATATTTCGCATAGTTTTCATGCAAGTCTATAATATCGACTCACTGTCTTTAGTCATCATTAATACATTTATTTTGTGTCTCAAAGTCAAAGTGTGAAGGATTAGCGACATAGGAAGTCTACCTTTTGTTAATTGTAACTATTTTAAAATACTTTATAGGTGATTTTTTTCAATGTACCTACGTTTTTCAAAAATACATAGTTTGATTTTTACTAAACATAAATACCTTTCAGATAATTTTTAAATGTACCTAAGGTATAGATATTCGGATACTTGATGGATTGTGCCTAGATATTGAAATAAGTGTGTACAGCCGCGGGTCTTGTAAGTAACTTGGTAATATTTGCACGGTTTATATAAGGGTCGGTTCACATACTGTGGCTCAGAGAGTAACATATTACAAATATTCACTAAGAACGACAATCGTTACTAGTTAGTTAGCCCGTTAGCCACCATAGGGCTTAGTGATTGGTGTAACTGGTTAACCTTAGCTAGTCCGCATACCCGTTAGCGTCTTAAGTAACAAGATATTCTAGTTTTACATACACTTAAAATATTTATTAAAATGCGGTGCGGCAGTACGCCAATACGCACTGTTCGATTAAGTTCGGCGAGACGTGCCTACGTGGAGAGTTGTCATAAATGTGATACGATAAGTAATAAGACTAAGAGCGAAAAGCTGACTGGACGCCCTAGACCGAGATTACTCAAGCTTACATTTAGTATGTCTTAAAATTTAATTTCAAAACAATACCAAGCAAATAGAATATGTCCGTTACTGACTCTAAAATTACATGACGTAAATCTATACCAGGATGAGCAGGACGGATGTGAATGTTACATGAAATCCTCTTGATTGTCAGCTCGGAATCTTCCGCCGCCTACAATGTATTTGTTCCTCATAGTTATTAAGTTGATTCATTTGTGTTTAAGCCATTTGTTTCATAATAACTTGCGATACATCGTTTATGTCCATAATATTGCTCACCTAAATGCAAATGAAGTTTCTATTGTGGTCAACAATTTGATCTTTTGGAACTTTTTTGGATTTGCTGAGTCTTTTAGATTTGATGCTCCTCATTGATGAATGATAACTACAATAATGATAAAAATGTTACAATACTTAAATATACTTTTACATAGTTATGTAATATCACTTGGACCGAACATCACAGATGTGGTATTACATTACACTTTTGACGTAATATTTTGTGCATGTCTACTATGAATGCTATAACGATTTCTCTTATACCTGTATGTGAGCGGGTCCTAAGGAGGTAACGTCCAAGGAGGTCACCGCTCGCGGCCTTGCTGCTCTAACTGGCTGTTAGCAATATGGTTTAAATATCCCATTTTGTTCTATTGCGCTCTGTACATTGGATATATTATGTTAGCTTAAATACGAACTCTAAATATTATACAGTACACTAAACTAGAAGCGACAACATAATGTTCTTTTTGTTTAGAAATATTTATAGCTACGTTTCCGTTGTAAAATATATGTAACAGTGCCTGAACGCTAGAATACTAAGGAAATGTTACGAACATTATATCGAATATTATGTACGAAGGGAAATAAGTCTTTAGTAATTTTATTCCTAAGCTTTCGTAATAAAAATTTTATTTTATTACGAAAGATTTTTTTTTTTATTTAACAATGAAAGAGCCAATACATTGACCCGGTGATAAAATAGTACCTTCTTTAAAATCTGTATATACACGAGTTGTATATAGGTACTTTAGGTACACGAAATATTCCTGAATATTTACTTATATACAAATCTAAACTAATATTTTAACGTTTTTTAACGAAATTAGATGTATGTAGTAATGATTAATTGTACTCGTTGTCAAGGTTTATTGGATATTTTTTAAGGATAGAAGATGCTTTCAATTCCTTCTGAGCGATTGCGTAATTTTAGGCAATAACTGTCACTAAGATGTTAGCGCAAAAGTTTAGTAATACGTAATCCCCGTAAGCCTGTAGGTAGAACAGTGTAGTAAACTCATACATTTCAGCAGTAACATTTAATAATAATGACTATAAATTTTTAATTTCCATAATTTGTTCGTACTTCAGATTTTTGTCAAACAGACGGAATATTTAATCCGAGCTAGCGTCTATTTTTATAACACTTTGCTTCCATTATTTTTCATCGATACACTTATTGGAAAAGCAAAATCTTCTGTGTACATTTGGAACCAAACGGATCATTAAAAAATTGAATTTTGATTATGAGGCCATAAAATTTAACATCAATTTTAATGATTTTAATGGTATTATAACATATATAATTACGTATATTATGAAGTTCCTATTTAGTTATAGCGTGAATTCTTATGATTACATTTTCAAGGGCAAGAAGGCTAGCGTTATTGCGATCGTTGTAGACATTGTGTCGGCTTCGGAGTTCGAAACGCACTTTATCAGCTTATACATAAATTACTTTACTCTATAGGTATTGTATAGTAACACTGCATAATAAACATAATATTGCGCAATACAATGGGAGGTACAGATACACGAAGGGGTATGCCAAGGACTCTGTAGTAAGTACTCCTACTTTCAATTATGTTGTACTAAACCCCATGTGCAGGAGGTGAGTCTATCGCCGCAAATTGGGAATATCAATTTAGAAAAAACCCAAGCATCATTTTGCAAGTGTACATTTTTGATAATTCTTAGAGGCAATACAGTATAAGAAGGCAGACAGGTTTATTCTCTACATACATATATGTATATTTGTATTCACATTTTGTGTAATGAATATATGCATACACATAATAATTATAATATTGTATTATTATCAAGTATAGCTGCACTACACTACGATAATTAACTTTGCTAGTTACATTCCACAGCAAAAACCAGAAAATCAGCATCCATTGTCATTTAACGTATAAAGTATGAAATTCAATTAATGAAAAATTGAACTTTGATATTGCATTTTTCGGGAATGTGCCTTCGACGTTACGAATTAAAATTTGCACGTGCATGACAATTGAAAATCAAAACCATGTAGAGGTGAACTACGTATTTTTATAAACGTGAGCAATTGAAATGGACGGAGGAAAGAATTCTTTTTCGAATAAAATTTCAACGACCTAACGATGCTTGTTACAAGTTAAAAACCTAGCTGTTGGATAATTAAACGAGCTTTTGAATAATATTATAATTATTTATTTTAAAGAACTGAGACAGAGCAATTACGCGAGGTACACTTTTCGAAGGAGCCAAAAACAGAAGAAGGAATACATATATCAGTGTTACTATGTATATATCAGTGTTACTATGTATATATCAGTGTTGCCATATATATATCAGTGTTGTCATATATATATATATATTAGTGTTGCCAGGTGTTAAGCACCATCTGCGTTTCTTATTTCATCACATTTGAATCCAGAACCTCTCAATCAGTAGTTGTACTTGCAACCAACACGACCAACGAGGCAGTCAAAAGTGTGCTAAAATATAATATACAATTAATATGAAACATATGTATTTTGCTTTAAAATAAGATATTGAATAACGATGCACCTACCACGGTATATCATTATGAGGATTTCAATAACATATTATCAGATTGCAAGAGTTTGTTGTATTCTTTTATGGTGCTCTTTTTGAGTGTATGTTCGAGTACTGTACGGAAAGTACCAATGATAATTGTGTGATTAATACTTTTCTATGTAATGTTACTACTATTAAACGTGAATGCGATATTTCCTGATTACTCATTGATATTGTAAAAGCTATTCGTTTTGCTATAATATAAATTTAACAACGATGATTGAAGAACACTTTAAAACATTAAAAAGTGTTAAAATGCAACTAATTATATAAGATTGATAAAAAACACAGAAAGTTACAAAAAAAAACGACTTGTGTGCATTAAAATAAATTTCAGTAGTACACATAAATTGGAAATATTTACAAGTGAGTCCACTTTCAGATTCACATTCAGAAGAATAACATCAATGTGCTTTTATCGGAAAGTATTTTTTACAGATCGTTAACCCCACAAAAATGTTTGCTAGCAAAGCACTGAATGATGAACTTTCAATTATAAGTATTAAAAACTCAGCAAAATCAGCAATCACTGCATTGGTATCCGATGCAATGGCTTCACATCGAAAGAGAATTCATGTGGGATTTACACGTCGTTAAGCTCCAATTCTTCATCTAAAATAATAAATGCTTTCATTAAAACTAAAATAATAGTTTGTAAAAAATTAATTTCTTTTTGTAATACCAACTGACAGAGGAATATCACGAAATTACAATATTTCAAAGGTGTTATAACTTTTTAATTGCAATATTTAAGGGTTATTAATGTGTATTTAGAGTGATTGTCTTAAGTAATTTATCGGTCAAGTAATTCATTGCTAGATTATCAAATATATTATTATTGTGATATCCTTAAGATCGAAGTATCTCGAATCTGATCGTAGATAAGATAGAACCAGGATTAGTCATGAGCACCAATTCTGGTTACAAAAATTAAAATACTCTACTGCTTGAGAGAATGGTCATCTTATAAATTAACAAAATTGCTTAATCCACAAATCTTCAGATCAATCAATCGTAGCAGCTCTTCAATCTCCGAGCCATCCATCAAACGTCTGCATTAATTTGGACAATTGCACAGCACTGAATCGCGGTTGCTGCCGTAACTTGCGTTGGCTCTCGTCCAAACCTTGGTTTCGACCAGATTCCAATACTTTGTTGTTTTACTGCAGTCTTAATTGAATTATTGGTTACAATCGTTGTTGTGTGGTAGCGTTTGATCTAACATTTAACTTGACAGTGTGGATTTATGTGATATATTTGATAGAATTGTATTGAATAATGAATTTGGGACATGGAAAATGATAGAAAATTTAAAATTGAAGGTTCCATTAAAATATATGTAACATAGTTTTGAATTATTATTGCGCCGACGGAAAATATACGTGAGTGAATACAAATTGTATTATAGGTCAATTATGTAATTGCTGATTCAATTCATGTACCTAATTTTACGGTAACCTATGAAATGAATCGATTGTAAAGGTGGTGTTTGCAAAATATTTTTATGTTCCATTTTAAATTTTCAGTGATGTATACAATCAATATTTTAAATTGATAAATTGAACATTAATAAAAGGACATGATATTTTTCATTCTTATCCTAATCCTGTAAGACATTAGGGTAGAAAAAGTCATAACATTTCAGGCAATAAAAACTTTTTGGTGTCATTAATAAAATACCGATGGTGACCTTCTAATTCAGTCCCACGCAATACGCCTCTCATATTTATATAACCGCCCTCAAAAGTTTACAAAAGTGCTTTTAATTAAGTGAAGTAGTACCCTCAGTGGCGTCATAAAATTTAGAAAATTAATGGAATTATAAGTTAAAAATGAGTATGTAGTCTTTTAAGTACTGAGTGGTTAATTCATTTGCGTGCAAATTGATAAAGGTGTAACCGTAGATATGACAAAGGAACAAAGGAATAAAGATGAATTCTTAAGCGTAGAGGTGTTAAAAAAGTTATTATTTTTGCAATTAATTTATTATAATTTATCCTCCGTATGCATAAATAAAATTCATCCCTATTTGACCAACGGTCATTTTAACTGTAACGTTATCGTGTTTAAGAAATATCTTATTAAAAATAATCTGATGTTATAAGCATTGATGACTTGAAATTTCGTATAAGCAGATCCCCTATTTAACACTGATTAATGTATACTCGAGCAATGTGGTTGATTAAACCATAGTTTAGAGTGCTTTCAAGAAAAATCAGCACGTAAAATAATATTTACATCATTGATCATGTCACTAGTAGCAAATGTTGTGGCATTTTGTATTTACAAATCACCGTTTACAGATAATAGGGTGTGATGGTGTCCGATGGAAAGGCATATGCCCAACAGTGGACTGGTACATATTGTTGTAAACATTATAGTGATAAGTGAAAAATATAACAATATTTCGCCATCACAGTTAAACCGTGCCCACAATCCATGACACACAAATAAAAACCTTGGCATACTGCAAACATCTTTTGAGCAGAAAACTATTGAATTTCAACGACATGGGCTCAAAATTGTTTGTGCATTTAATGATGATAGTAATCTAATTCCAAGATTTCCCAACACTAACCAAACAACAAAACGAAAACCACAATTCTCCGACCGGAACATGACGAATTGAGATGTTAATTCCTACAGACGTTTTACCGCGCTTTATCGCGTGTTTACATCGCATTAGTCTAATTTTAGTCGTAAAATCGTGCGCGATGCGATTGCACTGTTGCCTCTAAACTGTGGTTTTGACCACAAAGGCGATTTCACATACGAGTGTAGCGTTTAATAACGTACATAGATTTAAGAGACTATAAACTGTGGTTACGCTTGATAGACAGTTACTTGGTATCGCATTGCAAACGTTTTACTTAAAGTTTAACTGTTTAAGTTACACAATCGTATAGTCAGCGGCATTAATTTAAAAATATTTTGATAAATTCTATTATATTTTTAAATATTTAATATTATGCACAATGCTAAAATAACGCATGGACTTCAAGGGCGATGTTAAATTATGAGCAGCAAATGTATGTCGCAAAATAATCGCCGATCTGCATTTTCCACAAGACTGAAAAGCTAGCAGTCTAATGCGACGGGACACGATATACGATGACGTTTCCGACACTGTACACACATTAATCCCAATTAGTGGCAGCCGACGCATACACCGGGCTAAGCGTTTACACGGAAAATTAAAATAAATAGATACAGTATTAAGCTTAAATTCGCTTCCAAGTTTCTGTTACCCTGTTCTTCGTACATCGCAAGAACTACTCTAATTTTAAGATACACATCCTTAAACCATCAACGGAAAGTTTACAAGATACATGTACAGACTTTTAGTTTTGCTTTATATTGAATTGCGGACAAATTGCAAGAAAATTCGAGAGAAACGTAAGCAATAGAGCATAATTTTGTGTGTATTTTTGTCAGAATTATTTTGGTTGAATTTATCTTGAAAATTAGTCACATATGTTTTAAAGTGAAACAAATGGACTGCCTCGTTTGCCGTGCTGCTTGCAAGTATAATAAAGTTATTATTATTTGCGATGTTAATAATGTTATGAAAAATATTACAGTTTTACGTAAGCCTCATTACAAAAATGGAAATATGAAAGGTTAAAAACTTTCGAAAGAAACCCATAAGTAAATAATAAACACATATAATAACCTTTTGAATAAAATTCGAAATTTGAAATCGTATTTAAAAAATAAACAGCCTGAACTCGTCCATTAATCATAATTAGTACTGAAAGCGACACATGTAAGTACTGAAACATGACCTGCATTTAGAACGTGCGCTCGAAAATGGCTTTAAGGTGTCGTCGTATTTAATTGCAATTGTGAAAACAGTTTTAGGAATCAACCTTACATTATTTTTCATACATCATAAAAACATTGTATACGGGCAATGCTAGTTAAATTAATGTAATATTCCAAAATATTAGAATTTTCTCGATAGCGTATGTTAAAAAAATATTCATTTTACTTGAAATCAGTGAAATGAATTTGTCCGTTGATTTAAGGATAATGGCAGGAGAGCATGTTGAAATAAACTGTCTGATGGGACGCCGGCGTCATCCATTTATCACAATTAGCGGTTTAGCCTCAAACGGAGTCATTGTCTGGCGCGTTAAAATCGTTCATCTGGAAAGAGCCTTATGTACTTTTTAACGACTTAAAATGAGACTTAAAATATTGATAAATTTACTCATCATTGGCATTACATTAGTTATTATTGACGTTAAATAATTTATTGTCAAAAATAGTTATAAATTACAATAATGTTAGTAAATGAAAATGTCAGGCGACCGTAAGGCAGGTATCACACATAGCGACACAGGAATCGAAGCCCGTGCCTCGCGATAAGCAGTCGCACTTGTAACCACACAACCAACAAGGTAGTCATTTACATACAAATATTTATTTTACTACAGAAACATGTTAATGACAAACCCAGTAGTCCTTTTCTGTTATTTAGTCAAAAACCCTAGTTGATTCATCCATCAAAACTAACGTCATTAGATATGAACTAAATTAATTAATGAATGGAAATGAACTGACAATATACGTTGGACGCTTAACCGCCGATTCACAGCTAATTGTCGACCGCCAATCAATCTTGCTGACGTACGCTCTGGTCGCACTAATAGTCTCTTTAGCTTCTAAATATCACAAAATTCTGTTATTTCAGTGTCAATCACTTTATAAATATCACTTGCATGTATTATTATTATTATAAATCAAGTTACCAAATGAATCAATAAATAATACGTTACGTATTATTTATTTTTGTTGCAAATGCTCAAGAAAGAAGAAATTGCCAATTTCATTGTAAGCTGTTGCCATTGATAGTGAATATTTGTATCATCAAAGGACCTAAAGAAGACCTTGAAAGATATTTAGACCAAAATTCCGTTTTACCGTTCTATTACAATATGATAATCTAATATTTATCTGATTGTGTATGAAATATCGGCTAAATACAATCAAAAAACGCTTAGCACAACCATTATCTTTTTCGATATCATAAGGTACTGTTATTAGTTTTTCTAATCTACCTATTACTTGATATTATTTTCCCTTAAATTGTTAAATAAAAAATTATTTGAAATATACATAAGGTTACAAGATGTTGTGTAACTAGCGACAGCCTAGTGGTTTAAAATCAGACTCCTACTCTGAGATTCGTTATAATTATGTTTGTTTTTAGAATAAAATATCACTGGCCGGGACTGTCAAAACAAATATGGTGAGGAAATATAATAAAAATAATACCTTAGAGGTGTACCGGTTTTAAGCTCAATCATTTTTGCTCTGGTTGATATTAGACACAGGTTTCTCCATCTGAAGTTGTACTTTGCATCGGATGATTTGCTTAACAGATTTCTCCTTGTACAAAGATTAATGGTATCAGTATTTTACAAAAGAAGTAGTCTCCAACGTAAAGTTCTGTATAGCAAATGAAACAAGGATTAACAATTTTATCCGCATGTTTTGATAAGATAATGCATAATCGCTTAAAAAGGTAAATTGCCATATTATCTAAAATGACAAACGAGAATCAACTCTATGTGCCTGTAATAGAGTATGACGGTAATATTATTAAAAATATTAGGTACGATAATGTAAAAATGTAGGTTCATTTAGTGCAATCAGAACAATCAGTGAAGGGTTTACATTTTAAAATGTTGCGTGAACTATTGATATTAAGTATTTTAAATATAATAATTAGTGCAGAAAAAGTGCGATTAGACAAATTTCCTCTTTACAGAATATATCCACAGAATGAAGAACAATTGAACTATTTGAAAAGTCTAAGTAAACAAGCAGAAGAGTTAGACTTTTGGAAGCCACCTACGAACGTTGGAGATTTCGTAAGTGTTGTGGCATCAGATGAAATCAAGGATGAATTCGAGGATTGGCTCACAAAGAGGGGTATAATTTTCGAGGTGGCTGTAGAGGACATTCAGAAGTAAGTGCATTTTAATTGAAATTACTATTGCGACTTCGCGATCGAAATAAATTAATATCCATGTTTTAACTGAAATTATTATGTTAGTAAGTACAAAGGATATATTTTGTGGTCACAGTATTCCATGAAACTGTGTCCGTTCTAAGTTGTCACCAAATTCATATTATTAATATTATTATTATTTCGAATTATTATTTTACCGTGTACCTTGGATATTTTCATAAATTTAATCTCATTTTCAAATCGATAATAGTCTGAATTATACAATAATGCTTCGACACTGGAAAAAGATTATGTGATACATCTCTCTACAAATGATTCTCGTATTATGTTTACAATTACCATTGATCTTTTCAGAGCATTCGATGATCAAATTGTAGGTATCCAAAAATGGGATTCAAGGAAACAGTTGTTTTGGACGAATTACCAGACCCTTGATGATATTTACGCATGGCTTAACCACCTCACTACTACTCATAGAGACATAGTCACCGTTGTTACAATTGGACAAACGTATGAAGGTATAGCTGAAATCGAGACATTTTTATCTTATACGATAGTTACATAAGATTTAATGAAAAATATGAATTTGTAGTTTAGTTTTGTACAGTATCTTCATAAATATACTTAGAGGCAAAAATCAAATCGACATTTGTAGGAATTGGGATTAATTACTTAATTCTTATTTCAGGAAGGAATATTACCGGTGTAAAGTTATCCCGTGGAAGAGCAACCCGCTCCTTGTTCCTTGAAGGTGGTCAAGTGGCTGCAGATTGGTTATCGCCAACTATTCTTACTTACATAGTCGATCAGCTCGTCAGAGGTACGAGTGACGAAGCCAGAGCCGCCTTAGATGAGTTCGACTGGCATATCTTCCCAATTCTGAATCCTGATGGGCACATGTTTACTCAAAACTCGGTATTATGATTATTATTATAGCAATTTGTCTTTTATTATCTGATTCGAAAAATATCATATAACATCATGCTAATTCTTAATGGAAAATAGCTTTTACAATTGCTTATGGTTAATTTTATCAATATGGTTAATTGTATCTTTTAATGTATTTTATGGAGATAAGTGCTTCAGGAGAAAAGTTGCTTGGGATTAAGAATTTTAACCTCATTGAATACAGATGAAATCAACTAAACTTGAAAACACATTACAGCTCAGAGTTTGGGTTAAAAACCGTAGACCTGTCTTCAGATCTACTGCAGTAGGCGTCGATCTTACTAAGAACTGGAATTCACAATGGGGAGGTAAGATATTGCTTTCCTGGGTTTCTAAGTAGCTTTAAGGATAGTTTTCAACTTGACTGCCTCGTTGGTCGTGTTGGTTGCTAGTGCAACTGCCGATCGAGAGATCCTGGTTTCACATCCCGGTTCTGGAACTAATAGATTTTTCTAACTTAGCTTTTCTAATAGTGGCTCGAAGTCTAGATTTGTGTCCGGTGTATGACAATAGACTCACCGTTCATTTCATAGTGGTAAGTAAAAGAAACCTGGTGAAACATGGGAATGTACTACACTCCGCTGCTTATCTCTTCGGGAATTACAGGTGTGATATAGGTCGTTTTAGGATTAGTCATTAATTATTAATCTAGCTTAGCTAAACATAGTGAAAGTATTAAAAACAAAAATGTGTTATAATTAAACATGCTCGTTTTCGTATAATTAAAACCAAGAACGCTTATGTATACTGTTAAAGATATCTTAAAATATTGTGTCTAATTTCCTTTATTAATCTAGACGTTACTATTGTTCACAGTGTCTGGTGGAAGCTTCAGAGGAGATGATAACAACTTCATCGGTCTGGGTCCGTTCTCGGAAGACGAAACTCGTGCTGTCTCTCGGTACATGGAGACCTTGAACCTATCTGGTTTCCTCTCGTTCAGGAGTTTTGGACAGCGGCTAGTCATTCCTTTCGCCCATGCCGATGAACCGATGTACAATTTCAATGAAATGGTTTGTATAATAATAATTATTATAATATTTAAGTTAAAAGTGAAAGCTGTTCATGCCTATAATTGGCATACTCATTGGCCTGTATTCGATTATGTTAATAACCGCTTATAAGTATTGTGTGTTTTGCTATTGGTGTGATTATAAATTTAAAAAAGTAACATCACGCCTGTAATCGCCGAAGAGGTAGGCAGAGGAATGTAGAAATAATTGTGATTATAAATAAATAAACAAATAAATAAATTATTATGAGATATTCCTTTTATGTGCCTAATTTGCATGTTACGGAACGTATTATTGAAATTAGGACGCTAAAAACCGCCGGGGCGTAGCATTTTTAGATTTACAGCACAAATATACACATATATGAATGGCATATTGGAAATGAAACTTACAACTGTAATACAAGTGTTGAATTGAAAAATTTAGTTCACAGAACACAGTTTAATTAAATTATTCTGTTGAATAGATACGATCTACAATCATTTCTGCATTTTCTTTGAGGTGAGATGTAGGTATCCACAGGTTGCAATTACCAACCTAAAAATGAATTTGACTGAATTCCCATCTGTCACTTAATAGAAGGCGTAGGAAATCAAGCACAGAAATAAGTGAGCAATGTCGAAATTTAAAACGTTAGGGTTTTTTAGTTCCATTATCAAATTACGCTGTCAAGTACTTAAATTATAGTCGGTTGAAAGGAAACTTTCTTACTTTGGGTTTGATTAAAAAAGTTTACGTCACTCAAGGTTGCCAAATCGTACGTTAATAATTACCGACGGTTCGGGACTCGAAGTGCATATTCGAAGTTTTTAAAGAAAACTTACCGTATATAAAAAATTTACTAATGTTGTAATAAATAGTAGATATTTATGTGTATAGAATCATTTAGATTTTATGATATGATATAGGTAAGTATATAATTTTTTTTAAACTATTTGAATTAAAAAAAAACACACCAGATCTGTCTTGTTTCACCTGCAGATGAATTTTGTTCAACAGTTATTCAAAGGCACACAAAAATTTCTAAGAATTTAGTAGATACTGTTTTCATTGTTGTAAATTGTAAACTGAGTATTACAAAGTACGTCTTATTATTCCCGACTCATACGTACAATATTTAAATGTTTTGTCTTTTAAACCTGTCGTCCATCTTTTGTGTTTCATGCGGAAATATGGACTTTAGTGATCTATGTTATTATGAATTAAACCAATCCACAGTGACCTTGAAAATATTTTAGCTGCTACTACTTGCGAATTAGAAAGATATCTATCATATTAATTTCTATTTATATGTTAACAGTTAACAATCGGCAGACGAGCTATGGGATCCTTGTCAGTCCGTTACGGCACACAGTATTTTGTGGGAAGCTCGAAACAGTTCCACGGTATGTATAATAATAATCATAAATTAATAAAAAATTAAGTTTAATGAAAAATTACTATCCGTGTCGGTGCGGACTAAGGATACATTATCCGATAGTATACTGTGGATAGGAATTGAGGACATATTCGTACTTAGAATCAGAGATTCTGTGATTTTGTGATTATAGAGAGTCCTATGGCATAAAATATAAATGTCCAACAGATGGCGCCACAGGCAACGTAGCGGATTGGGTGAAACATCGCTTCAATCCTCCCGTAGCAGCCACTTATTTACTCCGGGATACAGGACTCTGGGGTTATACGCTACCTGTAGCGCAAGTGCTACCATCTTGCGAGGAAACTTACGACTCCTTGCTAGCAATTCTTAGGGAAGCAAAATTTTTGAATGTATTGTAGTTTGACTGAAAATTAAAACCGGCTAGTAGTAGTTGTAGTTTGTTGTAGATTAAAAACATAGTTTTTTGAGCAATTGTTTTTATATTACGGTAATTATTTATCAATAATGATATTAATTGATAATAGAATTGGTAATCACTTTTTCGAATTCTCTTTAGAGCGAGCCATACGTCGGACGAATGGAATATTATAACCACGTATTATTTCAGAGCCGAAGATGTATTTAAACAAAACTAAAGCAACTGTCACACTCGTGACTGACGCTTCTAGAAACAAATTAAAATCTTTATTTATTTAATTATGTTTTTGTGAATAGATTCTAAAATTATCAGTAACATTATATATATTTGCGCTCTGTATATCGTTATACTATCATAAAAAATGTAATAAGATAAAGTTTTGAAACGTAACAATATAATTTTATTGTCATGTCCAATCCATATACATATATATAAATGTTTGTTATCTGCGAATTCCGTATACACTTTATTGTAGGTATACATAAAAATATATTTTTTCATTTTCGATCAGTTGCGAATATTAAAATGAATAACGATGGGAATTTCAAAGCAATTTTGCTATTAATTAGTTCTGATGTTTGCATTTTTTTAAATTCATTTCGTTACTGAGAGTTACAATTACTTTAAACTACTCGCTGATTAATTTTTCTCAGGACTGGCTTTGCAGGTTATCCTGATAATTCATACACAATTATTCCTCTTGTCTTCTGATTATTAAGGGCTGATTGAAATTGTAACTAACCTGTAAAATCTTTTCCAAGATTATTATCTGAAAACGTAAGAATCCTGCAGCCAGCGTTAATTTCGCGTTTGTTAAATTCAATGAAATAATATCAGATTGAAAACGTTTGTACAGAATAAACTTATTACTGCATATAACGCTTTGTATATTCGAGTGTTATCAATGAACTTAATTGGTTTATTTAATTGCCAACATGATATACACGTTATTTTGTTACTCATAAAATTGAATGTTTGTCCTCAAATCCTTAAAACTACTAGTCATTGTTACAACTGATGTATTGTCATTTCCGTTATCATAATATAGGTATAACTTTTATTCTATCTATTTATTATGGTTATATTGTGGGAGATAACTGTATATGTATACTCCGTGTCGGCTGTCATTCTTAACACCAATTCGTAAGAATAAGACTAGTTATTGAGCTGCAAAAATGTTAAAGTACATTTTTGTTACTTTTACACTAATCATTTGTGTGTTGGGTGAAAAATTTCGTTTTGATAACTACACCTTGTACAAGATATTCCCTGAAAATGACCAGCACAGAACATTGCTTCAAAATATACAAATAACAGACGCGAGATACGATTTTTGGACTGATCCCACAAAGTACGCTGAATATGTGAGCGTTATGTCAAGTCCCAGAGATAAGGAAGAACTTGAAAATGTTATGAAAGCTTACAATATGAAGTTTACGATCACCATGCCTAATATTCAACAGTAAGTAACTGTCAGCCAGAAAGAAAATTGTTCAGTTATGCTAATTGAATGCTTAAATTGAAATATAACGACCGTAGCACTAAAGAGGAAAGCTATGGATATCGTTATTAATATTATATGTAGCTATAAAACCGTAGCTATTTTACAATGATACACACTTTAATAATCCCCTGGTTATAACTCGATATATTACATTGACATCATATTTATAAACAATAGCGTTATTTGATTGAAATCAACTAACAATATTAATATTAATAATAATCTTTATTTTCATCTCTAGAGCCATCGACAGGGAAGTTGTCAGGAAATACACCAGAAACAATATACAAAGTATGCGATGGGACGTGTATTACACACTTGATGACATTTATGCTTGGTTGGACGACATTGCTGCAGCCTACCCGACGATCGCAAGCATAGTGATTGTAGGACAATCGTATGAAGGTCGGCAGATAAAAGGTCTTAAAATATCCCACGGACCTGGCAGAAAAGCTATCATCGTAGAAGGTGGATTACATGCTAGGGAATGGATTACTCATACTTGTGTCTGTTATATGATTAATGAATTGTTAACTAATATCGATGAAGATACCCAAGCAGCGGCCAGAGATTACGATTGGCACCTATTCCCTGTCACTAATCCCGATGGATATGTGTGGAGTCATGAAAGTGTAAGCACTGTGAATAAGTTGTTACTCATAAAATTGAAAGTTTGTCCTCAAATCCATATATAAGTTGAATTTTCAAACGTTGCATCATACTCAGCAATTTACGAGTAGTTTCAAAATCTATCACGATATGAGAGTTACCTAAATTAAATTCTTTATTCCTTAGTTTCATTGAGTATAAATTTATCCTAATAGTTACTCAACGGTTTTTTCTTTTAGTTCAGGATGTGGCGTAAAAGCAGGCGACCCGTCGGATCTCACTTTGGCATTGATTTAAATAGAAACTGGAATAATAATTGGTTGGGTAAGTTCCGTTACGTGATTTACGTTTATAACTATAAATATATTTATAATTTCCATCAAGTGTGCATTATGATATAAGAATTTATACAAATATATTGTATCGTGTATTTTAAATGTATGTATTCTTCCAACTAATTGAAAGTTACTGCAAATATTATAATAGGCATTTTAATCTTTTTCGTCAGTGATCGGAGCTAGCGCAGACCCAGCAATGAACAACTACGCGGGACCAGGTCCTTTTTCTGAACCGGAAACGAGATCTTTTTCAACGTATATGAGAGGATTCAAAGACCAGTTCGACCTATATCTGTCCATGCATTCCTTCGGTCAACTGCTTCTAATTCCGTTTGGAAATACCACTGATCCTGTGGCGAATTACTATGACGCGGTAAGTATACATGAAGGTAAATGTTTTTAAAGATAAATTAAGTTGCTTAAATTATTTTGAGCGTGAGGTGCTTACATACCAAACGATCTTATTAAAACATTATTTTAAGGAAACTAATACGCAGGCCACTAACTAATAACAATTCCTGGTGGAACTGAATACCTTAGCGCAACAACTTGTCATTTAGTTGATCCATATAATCTATGTATTTCTGTACATACATAATTTTTTCGTTCGCATATATATTTCAGTCTAGAGACATAATGTATTTTCTATAGAAATTACCCTCTGAAACTTAACACTTCATTTTCACATACAGATATTATTTTTTAATCAATTATACTGCAACGTAATAAAGTGTTTCCAAACTCATTATATTACATAAAATAATATTTCACATGTTATTTAAATTATAGTCACAAGAACTCTTCAATTTGTAGCGTTTAAGAAGCTTTCATACTAAAAGCAAAGTTTTCCATCAAGCTACCGAAGAGATAGATTATTTTACACATCGTAATTCAAAAAAAGGGTCTACAGTATTCATTAAAATTTTATATCGACACGTTTTGACATGTTTCCAAACTTTGTAACTGACGGTTTATTTATGTTCGTCAGCAACATAACTTGAAAACATCTTACAATATCAAAAATATACCTCAGTGCTAAAGTACCTGGTAAAGAATCCCTTGTCTCGTGTCTGTGGAAACATCATTTTTGAACGTAACAGAACATAACAGAACATAACAGAACAAAAAAGAACATAACAGAACATAACAGAACAT
>DWDV01000208.1:0-19293 GCA_018245615.1 Mimoniades ocyalus | reverse complement strand
TTCAACTCAGGACCTCCCGATCGGCAGTCGCACTTGCAACCGACACGACTAATGAGGCAGTATGATTATTACTGTATTAAAAATGTCTTTCGTCTACAAATTCACATTCTTATAAACAGCTTCTTCTACGTAATATCAACTACCTCTTTAAAGTCGCAGTACCTACTGTTACGAAGTTTGCTGCATTGAATATAACATAATAATCAAACTGATGGGAGTACCTACTTAAACTAAATCCTTGTAAATCTCCTGACGAGCTGACACGATGTGCGCTTGTGGATTTTACGACAAAGTAAACAAAGCAATACAGAGTTTATGATGATGAAACCACATATAGTATGGAATATAATATGTACATATAAGTTATCATTACGTTACGGTGTAGGTATACGAGTATATAAAAGTAGAACGTTAAACGAATATTAGATAGATAAGTGATCATGAAATTTAGTGACGAATAACATTGAGAAACATTCTGATTCTGAGGTTGATATTGAGTTGAGATGGGGATGAAATTGAGTTGAGATTGAGGTCAGATTCAAAATTCAGACCTTGGAACCGATTACAATGAAAGGATATAAATATACTCGTAGTTTATGTAAAACATAGTACTTAGAAAACTGTACAATGCTTAGTACTTAGTATTTTTAACTCCAGTGATGATGAACGAGTG
The DNA here is from genome assembly GCA_018245615.1 of Mimoniades ocyalus. Lineage (NCBI taxonomy): Eukaryota > Metazoa > Arthropoda > Insecta > Lepidoptera > Hesperiidae > Mimoniades > Mimoniades ocyalus. Next base: position 18,620 of record DWDV01000208.1, on the reverse strand, counting down.
ACGTCGATCCACCTGTTTTTTAAGAATGCGGTAATAGCAAGTGTAGTCCAAATAAGACTGTGGTACATTTATATATAACTATATCGCATTTCAAACAGGATTTAAGTCCTGCCCGTGATGTTACAGAAGTCGAGACCGAATTAGGGAAATAAGAAATGGAAAGATGAGGAATATATTACAATAATAGTGTAGCGTTTTATAAACCAGTTTATTTGTCAACGTGTTATGAGAAGTAAGGCTTGTAACAAATTTTATTGAACTTTTCATTCTAAGAAAATACTACGGACATTTAGCATTTAGCCGTAACATGCGTGGCGTAGCTTGTCGCTACGAACTATTTGTGATATATTATGCGAAAGAGTTGTAGTTATGTAATAAAGATCAACCTCAAAAAAATGATAGTTGCATGTATATATTTCTGGAATCAAAAATAGTATCTACATCCAAAGTAGTATTCCTATTATATAATACAATATCAGCTTTCAACCCGTTTTAAGTTCAAAACAATGGCACGGTCGGTATTGCCATTACGGCAACTGAAATGGCTATTAAATTGTTATAGTCCATTAAAATAGGATTCGGAACAAAGCAAGGTTTTAAATGATCGATATTGAAGTGCATGTCAATTATGTACAACATTTGGCTAAGCTAGGCACATTGTAATATGAACAAGCAGAACATTTAAAAAAATAGTTCTATGCTTTTTTTTAAATATGATTTTTAGTTATTGCCTATTTAAAAAATAATATGTCTGTTTTAATTGTTAACATATTTCTGGAAAAATAGTACCAAAATATTAATTGTAGATCATTTGAGATATTTATAATATTTCCGATATACATATTACAAGTGAATAGCCAATATCCACTGGTTTTTATAAAACATTCAAAATTATTTCATTGTATAACCACAAACACAGCGCAACTACATAAGTATTTTTGTTGAATATTTATATTATATATCCTATACGCATATATTAATAGACTGTGTATTTTAACATTTTGCGCAAAAAATTATACACATTATACACATAATTTCAAAACTGAAGTTGGTTTTAAAAAAAAATTCAGTACTTCCAGATAGCCGCGACTAGTTTTATATAACACTATTTTTCATTTTTCTCCAGAGAGCATCCGAAGGTAACGGATAACTCTTACAGTTTAAAAGTCCTGAAGTAGGTCGCTTTAGAGTGTTGCGAGACAGTTTACGTTTGCATTTTTAAATATTGGTACATTTTGTCGGAAATTTTAACAGAGGAAAATGGGATGCACATGATATTCATTTTGAGACTAGCTATCGTTTCTTGCTAAGTGCGGAAATAGGTGCTTTAGCCGTTCTACTGAGAGTATCATTATAACTACTGAAGATATCGGAACACTTCACCCAGGGCTGGACTGCGGAGGAGAGCACGAGGCGAACTAAAACTCCATGTTTTCCGCTTCATCATAAGATTGAATGACTAAATTTTCCGCTTGATCTTAAGGTTAGATGATTAAGTTTTTCGCTTTATCCTGAGATTTAGTGTCTAAATTTCCCACTTGATCCTAAGCATTAGTGATTCATTTTAATTTTACTCATGTTGATAGTCACAGCATAATAGGGATGACTTACAAATGTTATATTACTCCCGGGAATACTTTCTTGTTAAGGTATCAGAATTCCATCAATTCCGCGATACATATTAACTAAACTTGAATGAGGAAAGCGGAACGTACTTGAGAATCGTCCTGCGAAAAGATGGCGTCGAAGGCGAACATCTTCGGTGCTGCCACTCCGACCTTCCTGTCTTCAGGGGCGGTGGCTGCGGGCGCCGTTTCGCAAAGCGTCACCTGCTTCTTACGTTTGTCCAGCGAAAAGGTCTGCGTGCCGCTCATAAAGGGACCCTCGCCAGTTGCACCAACTCGGAGCATCACTTTCACCTGGAACAAGAGATGATAACTTTAATCGAGAAAAATCGTTTTTAATCTTTTTAAACTTATAATTGCCCTTGCATATTAACAAGGTATATAAAATATGATGCTATTCCTTTCGATAATAAGGAAAGGATATGAGAGTTGAACAATATTTTTATTTTTGATGAGATTCGGATAGGAAGAATAAATAAAATAATAGAACATTTACCTAATATTAGTGAAGAATTAATAGTCATACAAAATTAGTAATGTTTACATGAAGTCGTTTTTCAAAGATAATATTAAATATTAAAAAAGTTCTTGAAACGTGTGTTGAATATTACATATAAAAAAAAAATTAAAACTGTGTAAGTAGTAAACGAATGTGCAAGTGACAGACGTTATGTAATTATTGTGTGTAGATAAATAATAATAAAAGGTACTTAATGTTATTTCAGTCTTTAAATAATAATACAAGTGGCGTTATTACTAAGTTGTAGCTAGCCTATCTAGGTAAATGTTAAAAAAGTAAAAAACGGATACAGTAAAGTACTTCAGAAATAGATATATGAACGTAGACTCAACAATAAGTGATTTCAATTTCGACCATAATCTTATCAGAGACGCGACCATATTCTTAGCAAAATGGAGTTATTACTGGACTTTCTTACATAAGTCGAACCATGAATGTTGTAAATAAGCGATCTACGTTCCAGATTTCTGAACGTGAGTGTGTAAATATGTCCTATATGTAAAATTTACCTCGTTTCCATGTGTTTCAAATTTATCAAGGTATTTCAAATTATTAACTGCCTTAACTTGTATACAATGTTACGCCTTCTACATTACAATGCGCCTCACCGTATACCTATTGTACAGAAATGAATGCTCCACTTCAAAGCGCCTGTTTGGGACGGCTCGTTAGGCGCGGATTTTGTACATTGTGCGCCATTGTGGTTATGTTATGCCGACATTCAATGACTTGAAGACAGTTTAAGACGCTATATTACGTTGAAAACAGAGAAATTGTCGGGTGGAATAAATGTTTACGATGTACGACATTGTAAATATGTTGGAATTAAAATTTTATATATCGATCAGTACAGGGCGCGTCTGTTTCAAATTTAATAGCTACTTGGTTTTTAATATTGGTATTTTTACATTTACTCTTAGTGGCTGTACAAGTTTCCTCTAACAATGAGAGAGTTAAGGCCCTAGTTTGCCACGCTGGCCGAGTGCAGGTTGTCAGACTTCACGAGCCTTAAAGAACTGATTTTTTTTCCATCTCTTATATGCACAGGTTTCCTTACGATGTTTATCGTCAAGGTGAATAGGCGATAATTAATCTTAAAACGGATATTGTGAAGTGAGGTGTGTGCCAGGATTTGAATCAAGGCTCCCGCTGTCACTGCTTCCTTAAGATGCTATGATGATATTTATTACTGGTATATTTTCTATGAATAAGAAAAAAATGGCATTTTATGTCCGTAAGAATTTTTCATCATCTTTTTCATAATCAACAACCTTATTACTGTTACAACATTATTTATTAGAGACTCTTGTGTAGAAATCGACTAAAATTATTCGATTTTAATAAAATCATTTGCAGATCTGTGTCTAAATATTTTTACGAAACCTTCTATGAAATGTGACAATAACAATAAAACGCGTGTTTCTATAGTTGTATAAAGTTGTATTGAAATAACTTCACTTCAAAGCGCCCGTTCGCATGCTCCGTTAGACGAGGATTTCGTGAGCTCTGCGCCATTGTGGTTCTGTTATGACGACTTACAATGAATTTGCAAATGGTAGTTTAATACGCTACATTGCGGAAGCTACAACTACTTACATCGAGATTGTAAAAATTAGTGGATGTTCTTATAATATATATTATCATATTACACGAACATGTATTCCATAGTAGGACGTAAACGTAACTGGTGAAACGTGGAAGTGTACTACACACTTCTGCCTACTTCTTCGGGTATTAGGGGTGTGATGTTACGTTACGTTATTTAACCTAAAAATAAAAATATCCACAAAATATTTATAGTTAGGCTCAGGTCTTATCTCTATCCCGAGATCACTTTATTTATTTTTTCTACTATATTTATATTATTAAGTATTCATGTCTTAGATCGCTCAAGCGTGTGTAATCACACAGCAATCCTGTATCCCCTCTCCCCTCACCAAACACGAAACTATGCGGCGTCTCCCGTCTTATTAAACACTAAAATAGTTAAAGCGAGTAGGCTACGTGATTAGTTACATAATTCCGGTCGCGTCTCGCAAATCACTGTCGAGTATCGTGTAATTATATGGAAATTAATTACACCTGCTTGTCTGCTTGAATCGGTGAGAGTGGTTACGCTACCGTCTATCCACTGGTAGGAACGCAGGTCTTTAGAAGTAGCTTACTCGGGAAACCTATATTTCAAGATATAGTGTACTTTGAGACACTCATGAGCGTGTTGGTGAACGTAACATACTGGTTTCTTTCTTAGCGTAGCGTATTGGTAGAGTACGTAGCGGTAGAGTACGTAGCGGTAGAGTACGTAGCGGTAGAGTGGTAGAGTACATAGAGTTGCTGTTTACTATAGATTTACTTGTTCAGATATAGCGTAGTCGTAGAGTCGTGTAACATTAATGAAAAAAAAATCAAATATTGATAAGTTCATGGAGTCGTACTATCTACTGGTAGAGTTACGTACGTCCATTATTATGTAGGTTGTTCCTAGGTCGCTACGAATAAGAATACTATTACAATATTATGTATCGGTTGCATACAGTAGAAGCATGATTCAGACAATTTGGAGCTGCTATTAGATAATCTAAATTAGAAAATTATAATAGTACCCGACCCGGGATTCGAACCCATGACATGATCAGCAATCGCATTGGCAACCATACGACTAACGAGGCAGTCAATTATAATTATCATTTTTAATTACCCTATTTAGATGATTGAACCTAAGATGGATAGATAGTAGTGACACATTCTGGTTTCCCGAATCGAAGAGTCCATGGGGACCGTGGTAGAAATTATGAAGGCGTAATTGAATTTCAAAAATCCTAAGTCGCCATGTGAATGCAAACAGTACATTAATCTTTTTATGGACACCGATATTGTAATGCCTTTAGGCTATGCAGCAAATTCTAATTGGATCATGTCTCGAATTTGACACAATACGCATGGCACGATGATATACTTAGACTAAAATTTACATATTGAAGTGCATTTTGCATTAACAGCGCGGACTAACGCCAATACACGTTAGATACTGAGTGCTTTACAAATAACCTACTAAAGTATATACCATATGTGAAATAACATCATATACGTATGTTAGATATATCACACACGGGCCGGTGTATTTTTTAATTGGAATAATATGTATAAAAATTATTTGATTCGGTTTCAGTACAGTCAAAGCTATAAGTTGAGAAACGTATACTCATGAAAAAAGTAAAGGATGTTAAACGTGTTATGACCCAATGTACCGCGTTCTACATTGTAAATACAAGTAAAAAATAAACAAGTGAATAAATTAGATACACGATTAGTGACAAATGCTGTGGTCTACCATGTAAAGCACGTGGGATACATTGAGAACTAATCGGGCTATCCCGAAAAATACGTTTTTTTATATCTAAATCGAAATGACTGTTCTTATAGTGTTGCCTGCAAGCGCGACTGCCTGAGAGGTCCTGGGTTCAAATCCTGGGTCGGGTACTATTGGATTTTTCTAACTTAAATTTTCTAGTAGTGGTTCGAAGTATGGATATGTGCTAGTATATGGAAATAGGCTCACCACCTATTCCATACTGGGACTTAAACGTATCTGATGAAACGTGGGAGTGAACTACACTCCTCTGACAAACTCTTCGGGGATTACAGTCGTGGTGTTACGTTTTATTTTACGTAAATCGAGATATTCAATATACGAGAATGAATAGTCACACAACGTTTTTGTGACCTTAACGTCGGAATTTAGATAGTGTTCTGAATAAAACGAGATTTTATGGTGACTGTTGTAAAATACTCTTATACGTAAAAATGCAGCAAAAGGAAAAACAACTAGTTAACGAGTACGCCACAATTCCAACACGCCAAATTCAAACTTATATTAACAACTTGATGACACGGCGAACTTCGTACCGCCTTAGATTTAAATATTATGTCAAAGTTCAATAACTAAAACTGAAAATGTAACCAAAAGAAAACTCAAAAAAATTGTTGTAATATTATTATATACTACTATTACATACTATTATTGAAGTGAAAACTTCTTTAGCGGCATATTGCACTTTTTCTCATTCGTAAAAAATGTTAAACTCGCCATAAAAACCTTCCTCAAACATTATCAAACACAACAGAAAAGAAATTAGCCAAATCGGTTCAGCCGCTATCGAGTTTTGCGCTTAGCAACACATTTAGCGATTCATTTTTAATTAAATAAATAGATGAGGATTAGACAACAAATACGACAAGCAAACAACAAATTATACAATAATCGTACTTACCAAACCAAAAAATACCAAACCTTTAAATTACCAAAATTTAACCAAATAATAATTGCAAAATTTGTCACTAATATTATTATCATATCATCAAGCAAATTCCCTTATAATTAAAGTGTAACTAATTTACCCAACATTCACAAACGAAACAATTAACAGACGTTCCTTTTGTGACATTACAACACATTAACAAATATATCCGGAAGTACAAGGGCTTCGTTAATATTCTAAGCCGCTGCCGTAATTCCAATTCTATTATCATCCCAATCAGGGAAGCGTTAGTTTACATGAAATTACTCCCTTACAATATTAATCGCGTAATTAGCGGATTTTGCTTTAATATAGCTAATAGGCCATTGCTGTTGGTTAAGACGTATAACTATACTTTTGTAACATACGATACGACAACGACCACGTAAAAAAATGTTTGCAACAGCTTTAATACCGAATAATATTTTTTGTTTTATTGTTATATAGACACGCCAAATCTCTTATGGGGTAGGCAGAAAGCACCAGGTTTTAAATAGAGATATTCAAAACCTGGTGATATTTAAAACCTTACTAATACTGATATTTCGTACTTGTTTTTGTGCTCAGCGTGTACTTCGTGAGCTGTACGGTGTTTTTCGATTCCATAAGTATACAACACGATAAGTCGTTACAGTATTTCAGTTCTAGATGTACTTTTTCTTTTTACTTTTCCTATTTACTGTATTTTCTTTTCAACCGACCTACCTACTTTTTCTTTTTACTGGTCATATCGTCACGCCAAATCCCGTACGGGGTAGACAGGATCGTGCCGGTACCAAATATCTCTGTCATTACAGACCTAAGAGATATTTCGCACTAGTGCTCAGCGCGTACTTAGCACGCGGCCTGGAGTCACACGTTATCGTACTGTATAAACATTAATTTACATTTACGTGCGCAGCTTGCTTGATTAGCGATTGAGAAGCACTATTGCTTGATAGCGTACGCACATCCGCGTGTTGCTGACTTGGGATATGTTCTATCAGCGAATTATGAACTGAGTGATGGGAGTAATGGGATTAACACTGCACGTAATACGGAATGTATTCACTTCAGTAATCTTCTGTTCCCTTTGAAGTCACTATCATTACACAGATCGTGGAATACGAAAAATATCACAGATTATTACTGATCTCTCTTCTGGTGTTTTATTACATTTATTTTTGTTAATTTCAATAACGAAACACTAATACTCGTTTATGTAAATACAAACAAGGGTAAGGACCACTAAGAGCCAAATATGTATCTTACCCTTAGACTTTACGTACATGCGTCATCCACATTAATCACTCGCTTCCGACCTGCACGCCAGTGCTCTGTGCTTCTCCATAAGGGAACTGACGTGAATTTAATTCCTTTATTCATTTTAGATCCAAATAATCGGTAACAGGTTTCGTCATACAAAACTATAATTGTACATAATTTTAATGCGTACAAGTTAATACATATTTATTTGTCACTATATAAAGTAATTTTATGTTTTAAACGTAACATATATAACGTATGCCTGTAAACTTCGATGAGGTAGGCAGAGGAGTATAGTACAATCCCACGTTTCACCAGTTATTAATTTTACGTTTTAATACATATGTATATCCTCAGTAAGTGCGCTCTATAAACTCGTTGGCGCTCCTGTTTTCGTTCATTCATAACTAGTATACTACGAAATACGAGTATAAGTACATATGTAGGTAAACAATTTATTGACAATGACCGCACTAAGCCAGCCAACAGCCTGCATCTATGGCTCAGGTCGTCAATCATGATGCGGTCGAAAAGGCCAGCTTACCACATCAAGCGCTTCATTAGACTCCATTCAAATCGAAATCCGAAATCAACTGGATTTGGTATACAACCGTATAAACCATATTGTGGTGTTTATTGATTTCCGTTTTGTTATTATTAACTGTCAATATTGTTGTTACACGGGAAAATTAATACGCAGTTAAAAATATAATAAGAGCGTGTGATTGTAATTTTGGAATGGAGGCCTTTTCTTAAGCTTATTTGTTTTATTTATTTATACGCTCGCATAAAACAGGAAACGGATTTTTTTTTATTTTAGTCAGATTGTTTGTTAATGGCTTAGTGTTAAAGAATCGGTCTCGAATTGGAAGCTCTTTCGCTGACACATAGGTGGATAACTGGTCTCAAAATAACTCGGAATAGTTAAGATAATTTAGAATAATTCAGAATAGTACATAGTCAGAATAGTTCTGAATATAGGAATTACATAAAGAGGAGCTAAGTCGTATATTTTAATAAAATTATGGTATATTCATAATTGTATATGTATAATGCAAATATGTATCGATGTAATCGAAGGTCAATAATATATACCTACTTAATACTTATAATGGGTTTTTCTTTAACTCAAATAAACGCAGTATCCATCTACACTCAAGGAAGCAATAACAAACTCAGTCCACGGGCATAGTTTTTTATTGTTAATAAAATTCATTATCTTTGTAACAGGCGAAGATAATTCTCACATTAAGGTTTTTTATTTTTAGTTTCATATTTTAAAAATTTATGTAAAAGTTTTCTTTATTGCCTGTACGATACTGAAAAAACGGAGCCCGCATGATATAAGATGTTTGTTTTACCTAATACAATATGTATGTGTAAAATTGGCAGCACTGAAGTCATGAATGACACATGACAGAAATTTAATAATATGTACATGTAGCCGTATTACAACATTTGAAGTACGTATGTATATTTTCATATTTTGACTACAATGTATGTATGATATGCATTTGTATGCATATAAATATTCAATACCTCTGTGCGAAGCCAGCCAATAGCCTACAGCGATGATTTCAGTCTGTCAATCACAGTACCGTTTGAAAGGCTCGCTGACCGAATCAAACGTTCCATTGACGTCCATTCAAATTGCAATTCGAGTCCAAACTTTAGCTGTTGTGCAAGACTTCTATGTTTTGTTCTTTTTTCGTGGCGTTTGTTTTTCTTACTGACCTAGTTCATTAGAGGTTGGGATAGCCGCGAGAACTCAGCCAAAATTGAACGAGGAGAGAGTTTAGCCACATTTAGCTAGCAGATGAGAAGTGATAATTTAGATTTCCGTCTGAAGAAATAGATTAAGTTCATTTCTTAGTAGGTACCTATTAAAAACAAATTCAGGATCAAACTTAAGGACTTCCGGACTGCTCGAGTAGGTCATCATTGGAACACGTCGAAATTAATAGCAGAATTAAGGACTATATTTTTCTCAAACTTGTGTCAAATATATTGCAATACAAAAAGGTTGACTGATTTAATAACATCCACCTATGATCGCTGCCAAAGTCTGGTTTTTGGACATAAAAACTTTATATATAAAAGAATAACTTTACATTCCCCACAACGCTCTATGGACGTATGTTTTAAATAATAATAACTGTACGTATAGGTATGACAGCAGAGCCGAGGTAGACAGTGTTTGGGTAGCGATATCGTACCGACTGCGTCAGTGGGATTTTGGGATTTACCCGTGTCTGGCTAGGCAGCGGCCGTAGCGATTATGTCATTGTTCATGTTGTCATTGCACATGATGTTCATGTTATAATTATCAAGTAAGAAATCGTTACCTACTTGCTTTTGCAATTTGATAATGATATATTTTGAAATTTATCATTGATTTTAATTAATTTTAAAAGCCAAAACAAACATATTCGCTATTATTTCAATTAGTTTTTGACAATCCGACAGTGAGATTGATAGATTAAACAACGTACAACAGTTTTTAACAAGATTAATAACAAGCAAATCATGCTTATTTTGTACCAGAATGAAAAGCATAGTCAATAGATTCATTATCTTATATTAAGTTTTGACGCCCTTAATTTCTTATATTAGTCTTACATTATATACAAAATACAGTCAGGAATACAAGAAAAGCAATATATTAAATCTTAAAGTCTTCAGTGTGCATATTCAAATACCATGGCCGTGATAAATACTCGTATGATATTTTATATACGCTATAAAATATATAGCATTTAGCGTTGCATTAGTGGATCTAGCTGTACATGTGCGAATGTCGAAGGTACGCGGTGTATGGGCAGCGGGAGATATCGTCTGACTGGTTCCGTGGGATTTTAGGATTTCCTCATCAGCCGCGCGCCGTCGTGTCGGACGGCTGATACGAACATTAAATTATTACTATAATTTCGCTTCACTTCACTCGTTACATTAAGAAATGCATGATGTTACTATTTAATATTATATTATTACTTTTACAATATTGTAATGTACAAAGTTATATAAAATATTTACATGCTATACTTACATGTGTGTGTTATAACATTTTCTTACAATTGTATCTAATACGATAAAGTGGGATTATTGAGAACTGTATTTATCCAAGTACTACTATAACCAGTTAGCATAAGTTGTCAAATACACTTTCTTCTTATATAATTTATCTTACTTCCTCTGTAATATAATCAGAATTAAGGCGATTATGTTTATGGTACAAAAACCTTTCAAAATTCTTTCATAGCATATTGTAGTTTATAAAAACAATGAAAAGAGCGTTCGATTTCGAACTATTCGATTTGATTACCGCACTACATAATAGATAGCGCTGATAATTAAAAGTAACAGAATCAATTAAAGTATGTATTTAGCGTATTATTTTTCTGGTCTTTTTATATAGTATAGACAAATAACGTGATGTGTGTATCCATTAGTATAAAAAATATAATATGCAGGAACAGACTCCCGTCACCGGCATCCAAAATTGAATGATCACATTTACTCGAGGCTCCGCGTATTCCCTTACACAATTACCAGGTAAATTCCATTATATCTTAAAAGACAGGCGTTATAACGCTACGCACGAATGACAAACAGTCGGAGAGGCTCGGAAAAAACAAATCCTCTTGTCAACACGCGAAATAACGTCTTCGGGGAGGCCATTTTTCTTTTGCCATCGTAAACAAGAACTCATTTTGCTGTGACAGGGATTAAAATTATCTCGTAGTACCTTTTAAGGGCTTTTAAGGGTATTTAGTATAAAGCTGTAACTACGTGGGAAGGTTTAATTGTGTAAGGTACGGCCCATTGTAATTTCACCCTCGGCTACCATTGTCATTTTAATAACTATCCCTAAAGGTTCAAGTGTTAGTATTAAGTTGTATAATAACGAGATCAATGACAAATAAGCGAATCTATACGTGAATTAGTTTCCATATCTGGTTAATATTGAAGACAACCTACATTTGTCCCAAACCACTGGGCCGCATCCACCATCAATTTCAAGGAAGGAAGGTGCTGAAAACTGTTTCGCTATTCCCGTTCATTTCATACATGAACGGCCACGTTGCTGTATCATCATGACTTTTGTTTTCATTTCCAACGATTAATTGTGACTAGGTAACATCTTTATAAATTGCGATATAATGTTTATTAGATATGAATTTGCATTTAGCCCAATAAGTGGAATGTACGCAAACAACAAATGTACCATATATTTTAACGCATGTTTTTATTACATATTTTGTAATAATAGAAAGAATACGTGATATGTTGACAAAGGTGATGTGATGTTTATCTGAAAAATAGAAAGCCACCTAGCGATGTAAACATTAGTATATTTTGATTAAAATATAATCAACTGTTGAACCATTCTTTATAAAATTAATATTTGTAATATGTTAACAATATTTGGCATACACTTCGAGGCGTTGAAGTACTCGTACCTTTTATTCATGTTTCATTACGCGGCTTAATTTTATGCATGAATGCTTGTACACCGCGGCTGTTCCACCCTTCGGCCTATTTCTGCGTTCGAATTTTCTACGAGAGAATTTTCAATAGCAAAGTAAAGACGGCTTTGGGGCAACCGCGCGGAAGTTAGGCTTAATAATAAAGGGATGTGATATTTTTTAATCATGGAGATGAAAGATGCATTGCAATGACTAACGATGATGAAGATGGTCTTTTGGACCACTCGTAAGCATAAGACTTATTGTAACGTAGTGATCACCTGGATACCATAAATGAGTATCGTAGCTCTTGAGAAAAGTCTTATATTTTAAGATGATGACTTTCTAGCTTTGTTAACCAATGCACGAAAATGCAAACATCGCTACTAAGCTCGTAAAGTTCCACAGATCAACGGTGAAGTTACAATCGCCTCTAGCCTTTCCGTTACGACATTGAAAACGACATTCGATACACTTCCAACAGATAGTACTGCATTACTTCCAAATTTAAAGCTTCCAAAAAATACTAATGTAACCGGCTGCGATTCAGGATCCATTGCGAATAATGAGTCCTCCATTGAAACTATACTCCTTTCACTTTGATGGTGACAGTGAGGTAGCTGCACATCTTATAAGAAAACATAATCAAAAATTATCTTTATTCACGGTGCTCTGCATGGCAGATTTATAGCTGGTCCTTTATATTTTACTACCTGCTAATCAATCAGTATTCAGATATTCTTTACAGGACTTCGGGTGCAAACAAATTGTCGTTTACACCAGTTTATCGGCGATCCGCAGTTGAGGGCCGTGGATTTATCGAGAGCCTGTTTATGTTGTTTGCGTTCATGGAAATGTATAGAAAGGCTGGTGGAACGTAAGACTTTGATGTAAGTTCACTCTTATGGCTTTCAGTAAGTATAATCTGTAACATTTTCCTCAAGTTAATACGCCTTACATACTAACTTAGTTATCAGCAGTAACAAAAATAGCAGTGACCTATATTTTTAAAATTATGTTTTTTTTTTACTCATAGCATTTTGTCTTATCTTTCGTAACGTGATGATTTCTTTTTAGAATAGTGAATGAAAAGGTTCTTCATGACGGTGAACCTTTTTCTTCAAACCGTCACTTGAGTGGAAATAAGTGGCAGTATGGGTTAGTCGCTAACCCATTTCAAGCAAGATTTTAAACGAAGTTATGTTACCTACTTAATGTGTCGTTTGAACTTTCCACTAAATGTGCTGTTACCCGGTTAATGTTTCTTAACTTTGAGACGGCTCGCAATGGGAGAACTGTAGATTATATCGTATGAAAAATGGCCTTGTATCTTTTGTAATAAATATTGCACGTACAGGTGCCCTAGACGCCAGCTGGGTGAGGAAGTTCGTATTTGGCGACGGCGTTAAGAAGGGGCGGCGTTGCCATGTGGCCGTAATGACTTGGCGATGTTTCGCAACTTTCAGACAGCTACTTTCTTTGACTCTGCCAAGACAATATTCCTCCCTCGTTTATTATAAATGTACAAATTCAGAGGACGATTCTCAGCACTAAATCAGAGTCATTGTAATGCATAATATTGTCTACAATGAAATATGTATCTAATAATAATGTATTGATCATAAACCTAATGGTATTTCTTCTATATGGAATTTATTATTCTGATCATTGTTTAATATTCTTAGACATCATAACATAGCACAATTTCGGACATAGTCAAATCTGTTTAATAATTCACTATTTAAACATTACGTAATTCAGTTGCGTGGTTTTCGACGGCACTATGTGTTTGTTATAGCTTACGCAGCTATGGTTCTCTGCAAAATAAATCTATGCATTTTAAATTGTATTCAACAAATATTTCTATTGTATCTGATTATTAATTTATAATACACGTGCTATACCCCGGATGATTGATACAAATTAACTTTTACACTTCGCACAGATAGCTGTGGATACTTCGAATATTATAGAGATCTACATTAGAGATAAAGATACATAGCAATATGTGGTAGTAACAAAATTTTTGATGTCGTAACAGAGGAATTATAAATGACATCCGGTTTCATCTCCGTGGGGGCGTGGCGTATAGAACGACGTGTGAATTATACATGCCAGCGCTATTTCAACGAGTCGATACAATGCGGGAATGGAAATGATACTGGGTTTATGTAATCATCAACTCCTGTGACAGTGAAGTGACTGTTTCCTATTGGTTTCTGTTGGCAACCATTGGGTTCATTAGGTTTTCCTGTAAAATGGATTATTCAAGATTTTGTATTTATACCGACACGGCCTTTAAACTTAGACGCATTATTTTCAACTTAGCTTTTATTGCGAGATCCTTCATTCGTACATAAGTCGCTGAATCCTACTCCACGTGTTAGTAAATTTTGCAACATTGGCAACTCCTTTGGTACGTCCAAGTGTACATACACACTTGATGGTTATCATCCAACAACTGTACCATTTAGCTCGTCGTCATATCGTGTTTAAAAAGAAAATATAACATCCAAATTCTTTGTGTAAAATAACAAGGATATTCCTCTACTCATAACAGAAGAATCATAGCCGTCACCCAATTTTACGTTCCAAGCGCGTGATAGATGGAACGACGTATGAATTAAACATATCAACACCATTTCGGCGAGTTGAACGACGCACGCACACAGACTGCACTGGTTTGCTTATATAATTATTTACGTCACATAGTTTCATTTTATTGTTATTAAACTATCACGCCAGGACTGCTGCACGGTATGCATTGAGTACCGAGTGACAGTTATCCGTATCGCGTGTAAAAAGAGTGTAACAGATTTAAAGTTGTAATTTACTCTTGGTATGTATTTGCTGCTGAATTATTTGCTTTTAATATTAATAATTTTAATTTAGAAAGGTCTAAAGTCAAATATAAAATGAATTTCATGTGGTGTTCTATTTACCAATAGAAAATTGATGAGCTTAATCCGAATGAAAAAGAAGTTGAATGACGCATTGTATAAAATGAGATTTTGATTACTTAAAGCGGTTTATACGCTTCGTCTATTTATATGCTGTAGATAGCCGTGGGGAAACGTCACCCACACTGAGATAATACCTATTAAAAATATACAAGTAATAATAATAATAAAGCAGACATAAGTCTAAAAGTCCACTAAAACTCATTAGAGACTGCGACAGTTAAAAGTAATAATAGTTATCTTAACATTGCATTTATGTTACAGAACATAGGGGATGTGAAAGTGAGATCTTGAAATAACTTGACTCGGAACTAAAATAACTTCAGGGCCATAATAACCCGCGCGACTAAAAGGCCCAATTAACGTTTGGCGCACATTAAATCAAGGCATACGCTACGATGAATGGGCGTGTTCAGCGCCTGAATTATGTAAATCGTCTTCAGCGGTTAACGTTGTAATATTGTAAGCGACACTTCCGTTCGTTCTTTGAGATTGGGATGGCGTGATACTGGAAGGACGTAGAGCGCGGTATTAGGCCCTAATAGGACATGGTTGCTTACCCACGCGTGTATTACAAGCAAATATTATTAATAAAGAATTCCGTTTTTCCTTCCTATTAGGTTATCTCTGCCAATTTTAATTTTAGTGGCATTGATGCGTATGGAATATTATGATAATATTTTATAACGCAATATAATGATAACATTTTATAACTATTAGCTAGCGTCGTGTACGAGTTTTCATGAAAAGTAAAATAAAACGAATATTAAAAAATAAGGTATACTTCAACAAAATAAATTTTCGTAAACTTAGGTACATTAGGGAATTCACATCTAGCACACATAGAGCCGCTGTAACGAATTTCTTACAATGGAGAGATGGTATCTGAGCCGCCATAAATTCGAGGGAGGCGCGGCGGTGTGGAGCTCAGGTGAAAATTATCAAAGGGGAGAACCAGATTTAAACCAAACATCGGTTCACGTCCGCGCTCGAAATATAAACGCTGGGTTATCGTCTGCAGACTATAAAATATTATGAGCGAGGCGATGCCACATCCAGTAGCCGCGGGGGAACTATAAAGTGCGTTCAATTTTACGTACCCACCGATGTAGATAAATGATTCGCTCAAGTGGATGATATGGAAAATATCGTTGTAACGTATTTCATCCGTGTGAAATGATCGTTCACTGATGTGTGCGCGAAGAAATGTTGTATATTATGTTGTCTATAGCATCAAACGAAACAAGAACATTTGTAACCACCGAAGATTATTTTATATTATAAAAAACTTTTCTTAATTGTTGTGGACTTCATTTACCTTGTATTTTATACTACTTGAACTAATTATCACGATGTGAGAAGTCTCTCAGTACAGGTTAGTACAATATCTATGTACAATAGTTTTGGCAGTCTATTTACTTGTATACATGACATCGATATCGGTAATATATCACGTAAACATTAATCATGTATTAATATTATGCATATGTATATGAAATTTAATTAACATATTTTACATACAACGAGTAGTACAATTTTACCGCTGAAACGTGCGAAATAAGTAATGAACGGTCTCATAAATTTGAAATTACGAAATTTTAATATATTTTAATGAACTTGACTGTGTTTAATATGTTCCATCTGTACCGAAATTAAGTTAATTGGGAAGAAATTTATGTATACATGCCGACGAGCTCTGATAACGACGCTGCGGAGGAAAGTTCGTGTGGAGTTCGCGAGATAAGGTCTACCTACAAGATATGTAGGTTCTGATTATGTATAAAGATTCGACTGACTTATGACTGTCCGTGTCGGGGCAGAGTAAGAATTCAATCTCTGACCCGGTGCTGGGATACAGGTGTCTTAAGAGACTACTAAACACAGCGCTGGCAGTATACTACCGGGTTGGAATTGCGATGTTTCATAGTAAATAAATTAAGAATGTTCAAGTCGTGTCGAACAATTATACAGAAATTTTATAATGAACCGTAAAATAGCGTAAAATAAAAAGTGCGAAAAAAAATTACACCGAATTTTGCTGAATTTTATGCTTGATAGCGATTGAGCTGCTGACTAAAAAATGCAATCACAATTCTATTCGGGCTATTAATTTAGCGTTTAATTTAATAAAGTTACTCTTGAATACCATTTCATTCGCATAAGAACATTGTACGACCGCCAGCTGGCGTATTGATAAGGAACACGAGCGATTTAATTATTGACAACAGAGGCTTGATTGACAGGTAGGCTGACACACCATCTTTTATTAAGAATGAATTATAATTATCACATTGTATCATGGCGCCAGAAGCCTTACGGGCTAGACAGATTGCACTGAGAAGTAGATCATCATAGATATATCATAGATATATAGATATCATAGAAATATACTGTAATTTAATGTAAGGTAAATACTTAATCGAGCTTGCATTTGGATGAAATTTACGTTAAGTGGTAATACTTTATTATTTTTTTTTACCTTCGATAGGAAAGCGCAGTAGGTTTTGTTTATATGGACAAGTGGGGATCGGCAGAGTACACAGACCTTAGAGAGCATCCTAAAGAAGCTTTAGATGCCCAGATTGCCTTCATTGTCTATCTCATTGGATTTCTTTCCACACTTGACTATTAACTCATTTTCTAATGAAAAAAAAAATGCGAAAAATTTGTTGAATGCACAAGAAAATAGGTTAGTAGTTGATATTCAGCTGCACACGGTCGAACAAGTACTCAAAACGAGCGCTTTAAATACGCTGAATTCGTTTAAAAGAAGTCATCACCAGCCGAGAATCTTAAAAGGGTTGAACTCAATTACCATTTACTAGAATAATTGCTTTAAATTAAATCAGAACTGAATACACGAGCCGGTGCGGAGCGTCCCACAATTGATAGTGGGTGTAAATTTGAGAGGGATGCCACCAAACGACCTCATAAACTGGAGAAAAATAAAACGGCACTCCACTTAAATTATCCTGAGGTGCCATCAACGTGGAAACCGCCTCGCCTATCCGCATTACAGCTTAGTAGCATGTTTGTACTTTACGATCACGACGTACGATTTTAATGGCCGGCGAACACATGAACGAATTTACAGTCAGTGGCTTTACTTCTTAATAAAGCACATTGGATTTGAATTCAATAATGAATTATTCATTAATATACTGTTCGAACAATGTAATATTAAACACTGGAAAAATATCGTTGGGAAGTGTGTTCAAAATTATTTCTATTTAATATAGATAATGGTTCATTGGATGACAGGTGGTAACTCATACATCTTGAATCAAGACATACAAATGCGTTAAACGATATATCAGCAGGGTTGTGTTGACAATCGACAACTAAAAACGTAACTTCACGCCTGTAATCCCCGAAGAGGTAGGCAGAGGAATGCAGAACACTGATTACTCGTACAGCTGGTCGATCATCTTTGACTACCTCGTTAGTCGAGTGACTGTGATCGCGGGTATTGATCGAGAGGTCCTAAGGTTAAGGTCCTAAGGTAA
>DWDV01000207.1:0-19305 GCA_018245615.1 Mimoniades ocyalus | reverse complement strand
GTGCTTTTCATCATACTTATGATCCATTATACAGTCAGTATGTTCCAATTTCATACGGACGTAGTAATTCTGCTGCCGTATCAACGTTACTTCATATAAAGTTTCCTTCAGTTCGAACGGTGTATTATTAGTGTATCAATTTTTCCTCAACCTCGGCCCGTTTAATAGCAGTGCGGTAAAAGTTAACCTCGTCGGCTTTGTTTTTAGCCCGTTGCTAGGCGACAGCCGACAGGTGCGTGACATCCCATAGCGTATTGATTTTAATTCACTGATACCGACCACACTGCGTTGTGTATGATTGCATGTATGTTGTGTGTTACCTCACTATTACCATTAAATACGCTTATTTCTTTTATCTATCTCAATATAAATTGTGCATATTTCCGTGACGGCATAATTAACGATGGTAGTAAATTTAATATCTCCAGTTACGTTATAAATGGTTTAGTTTGCAACTAAATAATACATATGTACATATTTGATAGTCAAAAATTCGATATGCTATATGTGATTGGTGCAAAACTTGACCTGATATTATTTTAATACTAGTAGAAATGTACTTACTATATAATGGCAAATCAGTCCATTGGTACCCTATTGGTATTGGCATGTTTATTACGAATCAGGAAAAAAGAAACTAAAGCGAACAATAGTTTTCCCTCGTTCCACCAAATAGTTCGTTCGCTCACAGATCAAAACAACAGTCGCAGTTCATTCAACATGACAAGGGGATTAGTAGTTGCTCTTTATACTTTTTCGGTTCAACATTATTTTATCTTTTTTTCCCTTCATGTAGTCGAAGACGGACTTACATAGTTTTTACCTCCAAAGTCAAAGACGTGAGTCGTACGTGACCAGTGTTTCTCAACCTTACAGATCCTTTGTGATGTACGAACGCGTCAGGGTAACGAGCGCCACTCGGATTGTCTTATCTGATGGTAACTACGCTAAGCGCTCGATAGCAATTGCTAATGCATTGCAAACTTTAAACACTTTTTGTGCGTTTATTAATGAGCTCGATGCCGTCGTAGTTCGTTTTTGTTTCTCGTTATCCTCCTTCCGTTATCCGCTTGCATTTCGATAATTAATGCGTCATCCATTTACTTTTGTATTGCGTCTGGTCCCCATCGCTATCCTCCCCAAAGGGGGTTCTGTCAATGCACCCCACGCGAGCTGTTCTGGTTGGAATCGCAGAGCGTGGCCTACGCTACTTGTCGGCCTGTGCTGAGATGGGCTGTATACGATGATCAGCCGGTCGCCAGTAGTACTAATACCATAAATATAATGCACTTAAAAACCGAATGAAAACCATGCCAAAGCTCGCACTTAGCCGTGGACTTTCCTCATCGATCTCCCGAAAGTCCCGCTAAGCCGGGGGGTCGCGAGATATAACCCGCGGATATCCGGCAAAGAGTGCTACAAATACGCCGCGGCCATTTTTCAAACTTGCCAGTTTCGGGACGGAATAATGTGGACTTAGAGCTCGGCTCTATGGACAATGCATGAAATGTAGGCCGTTAGCGGGTGAGATATTTATCTTTGGCGTTATTAATGGACTCTCGATTTTATTTGTGTGTGTGAGTGTTGAGGAAAACGACGTCGATATTCATGAAATGTTATCAACAAAATAATAGGAAACTCATAATAGTACATGGTTTCGACTTGTTATATTTTAGAACTTTCGAAAATTTAGCATCCACATATATCTTCCTGCCAGGTCCCTCACGGGGTAGGCAGGGAGCACGGAGTGCCAAATATTTCTACTCTTACAGACCTGTCGCGCTTCTTCTACATCTCGTTCGACAGTCGCGTTTGCAACCAAAACGGCCAACGAGACAGTCGCTATGTTAAAGACAGTGTACAAAAAACATTAATACGATAAGTCACTAATAAAACAATTTGGTTTAATCGTAGTACTTAAGGAATTTATATCGTTGTTTATAACAAACACAGATTTCTGCTGAAAACGTTAAATCCGCAGCCGGTTGTCGTTTTATTTATTAAAGCGGGTAGGTGTACAATTCTCCGCCGTCATCGGTCACATAATACCCGGATTAACGCCTGTCTATTATTATCTGCGAAGCGAGCTAAGGACACGACCCGGAGCGCTGGCGACAAAAGAAATATCTAAGTGTTTAACATCGGAATGTGAACCAATTTCGTGATGCGCGAGCGGAGCAGCGGGCGAATTATGTATCTCGTAAATACAATACAAATAATATCTTACAGAACAATCGTTTACGTTGCAAAGACTCTGTCTGCGCGAGATGTAAAAGCATCGGGGAGTTGGAAGTTTCGCGGCTGGTTGACAGATCACGCGCTGTCGAAAATATTTGCTATAGCATTATATACATTCGTTTCCCTTTGCGCAGAATTTCTTTTGTAAAACCCTCCACCCTCCGAAACGCAAGCGGATGTCGGACCGCGAGTTTCCAACATCATGTTGTACAATACGCTGGGTACATATATGTATATGACTTGTTATAATGGAAAGATATCTATTAGGATCGCAATGTATAATTTTGTATTTGTGTAAAATATTAATTCTTTATAGGACATTACGGAAAATGAAACTTATAAACCATATTTGATTCTTAATATCCATAGCATAAATCAATACATAGCATACTTGTTTTCGTTATGAAATAGTAAACTGGTAACCACGACATCCAATGTATAATACTCGTTATCTCGAGTTATCTCGAGTAAGTATAATATTTTCCCAGGATCAGAAACGTAACATAAAAAAGAGAAGATCAGCTACGTTTTCACTACTGAATTAAGGAATGCTTTATGTATTAGTCTATGTTTTGCTACCACATCGTTTAATGAAGAACATATATTAAATTAATATAAACGTTGATGTTCGACGGCAAAGAAGTGAGGCTTTAACGTTTCTCCAATCCAGCTCGACTGTCACTTTGATTTTCCTATTTAAGTGTTCTTGAGCCTGTGACCTTAGTTCTTATCATTTTGAGAGAAGAACCATGCCCGGCAGTGGTACGATAAAAGGGTTAAATGTTTAATAATTCATTATGGGAACGTCGTGTAATAGAACATCGATGTTCATAAATAAAAATCGATGCACAAGAATACGTTGTCAATTTGGCCGTCAACGTCGTGCGCTAAGTATTCCGAGGGGCTCTTTTGTTGTGCGCGTTATTGTCAGCCGCGCGCGCGGCTCGTCGGCCGGTCGAGCCAAGTTTCCTACCAGACCACGATTACGCACACTTTTCGCTTTAAGAACGTTGCTGTGCGACGTTGATTTGAATTTATATTTATTGTCGAGAGTTTAGTTATGACAGCTGATGATCTGTACGAGGGTCGGCGTAAGTAAATCTCTTAACTTATGCTCATTTCACGTTGAGTTACGAGCTGTGTGTTGGTGACAGTTATTATAGCGTGTACGATAATTTTCTTAGAGCTTATGATTGTAATAAAACATATCATCGTCAACCATTTAATAATTCCACCTGTTAGAGACGAATTTCCTATCAGATTGTGAAGAGTTAAGTCCATAGTCCGATGCACTGGCCAAATGCGCATTGGCAGACTTTACACACCTTGGAAATCATGATGGAAATGCAGTTTTCTTCACGATTCAGCATCTGATTTAATGTTAAAAGGCAAATAGTATTAATAGTATTACTAAAAGCCAATATTTGAACCCAGGATACCCGGAATGGGAAGCTGAATTGTAACCACTAGGGTTTCAGTGCTTTACAGCTAGGTATACAGTTTTGTATTTGAAGTGGGTAAGACTAAAGGGAATTCCTAAGCTATTGTTCCCCGTATTAGATCTCTATTGCGCGCAACTGGAAAAACAGGTGTAATTATTATATTTCGGTCAAGTTGCAAATCATTCAAATTGCCCATGATGAATTTCGATGTCAATATTAAGTGAAAACTTAACCTTATAATTTGTCATTAACGTATGTGTATTGAAATTATGACATACAAAAATGACGTACCTACATGCTGACGACGGTCTCAAGAATATTTGAATTAATGCAGTGTATGTTGAGTGACGCTTCATTTTGTAGGCGCGTTTTACATATATGTACATATTTTAATAAGTAATTTCACATATATCGTAGAATTTGGAATTATTGAAGACAGACGTGACTAGGGCTTTTTTAGGGAAGCGTGCTACATCCTGGCCTACATGTCACTTACGATCAGCTGAGATTGTAGCTAAACGTGAGCCTAGAAATCATAAATTTGTAGAAAATAATTGTAGCATTGGTATTGTTTTACTTGTTGCGGTATACACTTCAATGTACTAAGTATTTTGAACAGCCCTTTTGTCTCGCTTACCATTGTTGCCTGCCCTCCTCTCCTCGCTGTACGCAGTTGGAGCGAGACGGATGATCGTGGTAAGTTTTGAATCAGACTCTGACGAGTTACACGGACTTATCGTTCGAGTTTGGCTTCGGTAATTTGAAAGGCAAAGGGATAACTCGACCTCCCGTAAAAACTTTTTTACTCAACCGCCAGAAAGCTTAATGCCGATTGAGTAGACTGTATTATCGCTGTAGACAAAGTTTTATTAATAATGAACATCTTAAATATAATCAACATCATCATCCACTCTTTTAGACTGGAAAGTTTAATGCCGTACTCCTCCACGCTGGCCAAGCGCAGGTTCGGCGAATATAGCAATAAAGAATTGTAATAAAAATGAGAACTGCCACTTACAGAGCTTACAAATGTATCAGTACATGTACTGACATCGGATTTTGTATGACAATAAAATATTCAAACAGATTCCAAAGTGTACAAGTTGCATGCCAAGCAATTACGGTACGTAATTCTTTGTTAATATGATTGAAGTTGGTGTGAGTAGATTGATTCGAGAAAGTTCCCAACGAGACGGGTTGCGGCGGCTTTTCTCCCCGAAGTTAGCAGTTGCGTGATGCTGATTCGACCTCAAACGAAACTTTGTTGTTTATCAGTTTGGAGTTTAATTATGACGAGGGCGAAGTATAAATGCGAACGGGATCCCTCCGAATGTTTTTTAATAATAGTAATGATATTGAATTTAAACAGACTAGTCTTATTGAAATGACTGTTTACTTATTAAGTTACTTATTATTAACTAATCACATTATATGCACGATAAAACGACGATTATATCTAAGGGCCCTAACGAGTTAGGTAGATATCACTGGGAGACACATGTAAATATTTCTATTCGTATAGTACCTACTGGTGTGCATTTACATTCATCACTCACGCGTACCAATTTCATTGACTCCCGATTCCCCCATCGCTGCATCGGCCAGGATCAGTTTACTTTTTTGTTGTTGGAAATTATTTTAAATGAAACGCTATAATGACAGATCTACGTAAACGCTACTAGACTCCTAATACACAAACATCAACATTCCTTTACCTACAATGTTTCCCTAATACTAACTAAAATACCTACATTATTTTACATACATTAACGTTTCAATGTATATATTTAGACGCGTGCATATAATTTATTGAGTCTAATTCATTGAATTATTTTATTAACAATGACAAACACTCGTAAAGCTACAAAATGTGTTACATAATAAACACAAGCAGCTGTTAGAGATGACGCGGATAACAGGAATAAACAGCAGCGGCAATTATGAGTTTGCGCGTCAAGAAACAACGTTTAATAATCTCGTCTTGGTTACTGCTAACTCCACTTCTTGTTACACATTGTTACGTATTGTTAAACATTGTTACGTGTATCGTGTAATTGTGCGTTTGATGCAGTTGTCACACTAACCTGCACAAACAGACACACCGGCCGTATTTGCATAAACATACCGTGTCGCTAATCAATGTCCGACAGATGTTTGGATGATGATTGTAAATAGCGAAACATATTAATTATTATGTTAAGTTTAAAATAATTTATTTTATCTAAAAATGCTATGAATATCGGGTAAAATGAGGTATAGGTAAGATTTTATCTTTGATTCTTGATCGTTTTTTTATTTACTTGTTGATTTGCTTGAATGTCACGCGAAAAATCAAAGCCCTTATGAGAATTAGGTTTGAGGCGTGCACGGGGGTTGCCATATTTTTAGTACACATTCAAAAACAAATTAAAAGTTCTAATATCAAAACTGGTTATACAAACGCCTGTTCTCGCTTAAAAATCCATTTAGAGCAGAACATAGTTGTATTATTATCCTGAAGGAAAATATATCTCAATAAGAACTTTAAATATCTGCTCCAAATTCTATATTTGTGTACCACTTTTAATATGTCTTGTACGTGTAACACTCACGTGACGTCACAGACTGGAATGAATGTTAAAACTTCAAAGTAATATGTTCCAGTTTTAACATTCATTCCCGTATTGTTTTAAAAATACTTGTTTCCAAATAAAACTCAGAACGTGTACTAGTATAATAATAATTACCATTATATCATCAAGCCAGTTCCTTTCCGGGTATCCAGAGAACTATGATGATAAGAATTATTTAAAATCACTAATAGCATAGTTTACAGTTTACTAGTAGAGTTTGATTTGTTAGCGAGTTGACCTCAATGTCCAAATATTTTCCACGGCAAGCTGACGCGGAGGGCGAAAGGCTGACAATAAATAAAGCAGCGCCACCCAGTAAATTATTTTAGCCCATTAACGCGACAGGGCCGACACAAATTAATCACTGGAATGACAGCGGAGACGCTTAGCAGTTTTCTCTTAGAGTACACCGCCCGCAAACCCCCGCGTTGAAGTAATACATTTACAACCCTTCACACTGGCTGGGCTGTAATGTGGCTTAGTAGTAACGCGGTAAAAGTACTACAGTGCATTTGTCGCCTATTTTATATACAATACGATGAGTAATATAATATATTGATAACAATGCAAGCGAGGGAAGGTCCTACGTCCTGTGTCCGACAGTGTACTGGACGGGTAAATGATGACGACGATTGTGTAAGTGATGAATGATAATAAATTTGAATTGAATTACAATAGAATTGTAACAATATTACCTGGATATTTTTATTTAGCGTCTAGATTGTTTACCGTGAAAATTCCAGATAGTTATTAGAAATTTTCGTGTTAAACCCATGACCAGAATATAGATTTCGCGTGACTACGAGTATGTTCAGGAAGTTGTAACACGCCCACGTCTAATGTATTTTGTACAGTGAAATACGCCGTTAATATTGCAGCGTCGGAATTAAATTTCGTTGCGATTCGATGTAATAGATTGCCGCAAAGTAAACACCGAATACTATTAACATCTGCAAATTTAAACGATAGTTAATAATGCAGGCGAATTGATAGCTTTTGCGCTCATAACCTGTCCTTGCGGCCTGTCCATTAGCGAAACCAAATATTTATATTGGATCAGTTAAGAGCCCCTAATTGAATCAAATAATTTATTTACTCTTCATTGAAAATGTGATTTCGCTGTAAATTCATCGGTTGTTGTATCCGTTTTCATTATTATTGATGTAACTCGAGATTGAGGGGAAGTAATACACTCATAGATTTGAGGTGTTATTTCTGCATTCATTACTATTTATACACGTACTGGTTCGAAGACTCCTGACTCCCCCAAAGTCAGTATCTAGCTCATTTGATCTAGATAGTTGTGTCATATATTGTTTTATTGAATATATTTCCTAATATGTTTTGTTTAAATCGAGTATATTTCAATATTCATTTTCTATAGCAAATATAGCAGCTATATTAAAAAAATTAAATTATATTGCACTTAACTGATAATACAAGTACAAGAGAAAATTTCCAATATATCAACCGACGCATCCTTCAAGCGGCAGCAGACTGGAGGGGAGACGCAGCATGTTTCCGGTGACAACCAGTAAAAGGGAGTAATTACGTGGTACGGCAGTTGCAACTAAAAAGTTTGGCCTGACGAGCAAAGAGCTGAAGGGAAAAAAAATCGAAACATTTTTCATCTTCGTTCCTATTACCGTATTTATATTGTGCAATTAAAGTTTGAACTATTGTCGTAAAAACTTTTGCTCTATAATCACACAAATGCTATTTAATATTGAAACGCACGTGTTTTTCAAAGAGGTGCGCGCAAAGAATTGAATTTAGGTGCCGCTGAGATTTTGAACCACTGAGCTATCACAGATTTAATATATACGCTTATCTATGTTGTATTTGACAAGCGCACGTCGGCGTCGGCGAACTCCGACGACTTGTCGTTGCAACTTTGATATTAGTTTGCCTCTGATCGATTTAGCCGCGCACTTGGACACTTGCGATAGTGACAGATGACGGGCGCCGCCATGCCAATGCCGCGCCGACGATTTGTCTTTCACTTGAGTTATTTAGCTGCGTTCCGTAAGTTACGAGTACGACATTAAATATGTGGCTTCTCTTGTGGAAATCTGACTTAAACTCACAGGTGCGTCTGTGTAGTGTGCGTATATATTTATCGCATTTCTTGTTATCTATGTAGTTATTCTAAATTTCTCAACATTGTATACAATGAAATTAATACATAGTTAGATAACACTATTTCAACATATTTTAAGATCGGTTAGGATATTGAGTGTGAGGTGGAGTTTACTTATAGTAGGTACCAACATTTCTATCAGGTATGTAGGTACATTATAAGCCATTTTCATTAGTCACATTTTCATTCCGTAAAACTATACTCATATGAATATTTTACTAGGTTGTACAATTGTGTACAAATTAACGTAATATCACGCCTGTAATCCCCGAACAGGTACTCAGAGAAGTATAGTACACTCATACCTTTCACCAGTTACGTTTACGTCCTACTATAGAATAGGGGATGAGTGTATACATCCCATATCACTCGTACCCGGGATTTGAACCCAGAACCTGTCGAATAGCAGTCAAATACATATATAAATACAAATTATATGGAATAAAAAATTGGCATGTGTTACTGTGTACTTATAAAAAAAGGTGGTAAATCAAGAATACAAACGTAAAGTATTTCCTTTTTGTGGCATTCAAAAACATTTTTATGGACGTGAAAGAATTGCGCGGCGGCGATGTAACGGGGATAGGTACGAGACAGAAACAATATGAAGCAATAACAATCTCACAGCCGACAATAATGCGGGGCGAACATGAGCGCTGGAGAAAAAAAGTGGTTATTTATATTTTTATACCCTCGGACGAGTCGACAAAGCTCTTGTGTAAAGGTCTAGTGAATCTCGGGTTGCGTCGATGTTTGCCGAAGGATATCGCGGGACAAACGAGCCCGGGGTCCGTCGATCCCGGGATCATGGCCGCGTTTAGGGACAACAATAGCGATGGAGACGCCCCGATATCGCGATATACATTATCTTTGTTGACACCGCATCATGTAAGGTCGTTTTTGTTGCCAATTTTCTCATTGTTGTAGTAAAATAACTTTAGACCCCCGCGGTCCGCTTTTGTGTTCGCATAGCGAGCGTCCCCGCCGTTGCGCGATACGGTGGATGATTTTTTTTTATAATTTTCACGAATGAGCGCTGTCATTACTGAAATGACGCAATTTACGTCCACTTATAGTATAATTTATTTTTTCCCACGACTTACATTGACGACTTTTACTTATTAAAAAAAAAAACTGCTTCTGTTTTTCATACAGTACCTTTGTTCTTGCATAAAACTATATTTAAAATTTACATATTTTTTTTTCAAGCAAAAATTTTTTTCAACAGATAAATTGATTTTAAAACAAAACTAAAGCTGTTTTCAATTTACGCCCGAGTTGGCTCACTGTACATAAACTGGATATTGGTGTATGCCTAAAGTAAATAAAAAACTATATACATACATACAAAGTTGATATTTGTGTTCGCATAAAACAAACAGTGTAGTTTTGATGATCCTATCACATAATGTTTGTCTTTAGAGATTTGCTAACGCCCTTTGCGCGAGCGGTCTCGTAACACCTACGAGTACATTTGCTAGTTTATCTTTTCAAAGGCTCATCTGTAAGCGTCAACGTAAAACGTAAATATATAATATAAACGTAAATATATAATCATAAAAATGTATGGATATGACATAAGCGAACGAGCGTGATGAACCTACCTATATTTTTTCGAAGCTTGTGTCATTTCCATACATTTTGAAGTAAGCGTTTGTCGTTAACGCTTCCGCAAAAGTATTTTGTCTAGGCCCACTGGTCTGTAAATACAGTCCAGTTGTATGTATACACCCTGTACAGTTCTCTGAGGATAGAGACATTTGCCGTTCAATGACCTCTTCCTACTCCGTAAGGGACAGTGTGACGTTATAATAATCTTCTTCTGTTCTTTTTCTTATAATAATAATGTAAAATAAAACACGTAAACGAACATTCGGGTAGAAACTACGACGTAAACGAACCACTAACAATATCCTCAAGTGCGCTCATTGACACGTGGCGGTGCCGGAGACAATTACGGCACTTGACCCCGTTGACGGAGATGACTTGACGCGCGCCACGGGGTCAGATGCATCAACAACAGTCGAACGCGCTGTTCGCTGTGTGTGCGCTAGTTTTGGACCCGCGAGTAGGTACATCGAAATTATGACGTTAAGCTTACAGTCAGTGACTACATACGAGTACATTAGCCAATGGACAACTTCTAGTTGCGAGTGTATTTGACATCGCTCAGTGACTAACGTATTTGTATTAAGCTTCTTACGTCAGCCGGAACCATCGTCACTACTACAATCGTAACGCGCCTTCGTCTGCTGTCCGATCTTGTAACAGTATAGTAGTACGAGAGATACATACATATATTATCAATTAAGTTGGGTGCCAAGAGAGATCTATAGTTATGTTTTCCTGCGCTAATCCTTCTCTGATATATTTCTGTCTATAAACTCTTTTATAACTAAGTAAATCTTGCAACGCTGTTTGCGCTGCGCCTGTATCCAGTATGATTTATTTTGTATGATACAACATTTTTTTATGTAGAATATTGATTTCGTTCTATAATAACAAATTTAGTTAACAGCAGAGTATATGATTTTCGTAAAATTTTATGTTAAATGAAGCAAATTAAGACACATTAAGGTATCAATATTCAATTGGGATCCCTCGCTGGCTGCATTTACATTTACTGGAAGCATAGCAATGCGACGAGCCGAGAAGCCACAATGAGCAAGGAAACTGCTACCTGTTGTAACAGATTTTTTTAAAGCCTACATCTTAAAATGTTAGCATAGACGTCCATATATATGAATTGGAAATTCATAAACTACCCGTCGATTCCCAATCCGCGTGGCCAGAGTCGAAATTATTAAAGAAAACCTCCTTTTCTATCCTACATGTCATAATCTATATTGAGCCATGATTTCATGATTGAGCAATCCGAGTTGACCTGTACGAATTCTCCAGTTGCCACATGGCAAAGCGGAGACAATTAAGGCACTTGACCCGGTCGAGGCAGGTGATCCAACGAAGCGCGGCGGCCGGAGGCGCGCGCTCGTGGCGCCCGCTCGCTCTGGTTAATGAGGCTGTTACAATCAGCGACGAAAAATCTCTTCCGGTACACATTTATAATCGATTAGGTGTTTTGAAATTATAATAAATATACACGTTAACGACGCGTTGAAAAAGCTACATGTGTTCACATTGCATACTGTGTTCACATTATCCTGAACGAAAATAAAATTTAATGTGCTTAAATATCGGGCGTGGCCTATGTCCGGCAGTGGACTGAGACAGGATGATGATGATAATGATGATGAAATAGTACAAAACATTGTGATAACTTACTTGTATGTGTTGCGTTCCGATTGTGAACCGAATAAAAAAGAACGTCCTGATCGATACTCAAATATACGAGTATCGTAATATTTGTAATTAATCGTGTCATAAAAAAACGTAATATCGCGCCTGTAATGCCCGGCGAGGTAGGCGGAGGAGTGTGGTACAATCCCACGTTATACCAGTCACATAATATCTTTATTTTATTTTATTGTAAGATAAGTTAGCATCGGGCTATTGATTCCGTCTGACGGAAACCGTGAATGTGTCTTATGATGAAACACGCTCGCTTAGAAAAAATCTAATCACGCTTCGTTTGAAGAGTTCTACATTATATGTTATTCGTTACATACATACAAATATCATCACACCAGGTCCCTCGCGAAGTAGGTATGTTGTTAGGTTATTAATTTAATACAAGTTTTCTTTCTGTCGCCACGTAAGCTATATTCGCACGTCATCATAACAATACAATACATTTTGCATTGTGTTCATTGTGAACTGTAGTAACATGTATGCACGTATCGCATATGAAATAATGATTGTCAGTTAGTACATTCAAAATGTATAAACATACCCTAACAACAGCAGTACGTAGAAAATTATCGGAGTGTAACATTTCAATTAATCACAATTGGTATTTATTTATTACGTTAGTGCTTCCACATTCAAATTATCACGTATATCAGAGTTTATTAACATCAATACAAATTGTTGAACCACAACCTTTGTGGTGTACAGATTTGATAAACATCGGTTTTTCTAAAATAATTGCGAGTGAATGTTAACAGTGTATTCGTAACAAATCTTTTTTGAAAAAAAAAACACTAATGAGCGTTTCTCTTCTCTTTCAGGTAATGCATATTTGAGTTCTTGACTTACGCCGGCTACGAGCCCCGGGGGCACGAGTAAGTTACAAAAATACTTCACCTACTTTCAGCAGGGCTGCTCCCCGCGCTCTGCTTTATATACTCCTCTGTGTATAGCAGCGAAGTATATTCTTTGCGCTGATAAATTCATATTTCCGACTTACAGTTTACAATTTTTATGCAATCTAGGAATTCACGAGCAAGGGATTTGGTGCGTTGTTCGCGAAGAACGTTGTTATGAATCTTTGAAAAGATAAAATCGAAAGAACGGCAACACGATAACTTAAATAATATGATTATGTTATAAGTAGGTATGCTTTTTTTATCCAAATCTTAATTTATCCTATGAATCACGGAATGTTGTGGTATCCAAGCGAGATAGTTTCACAAGTGCTATATCAGAGATTTTACGTGTTAACTTACACAGGGCTGCCTCGTTGGTCGTGTTTATTGGAAGCGAAACTGCCGAACGAGAGGTCCTGGGTTCTAGTCGCGGGTCGTGCGCTACTGGATTTTTCTAATTTAGATTTTCAAGTAGTGACTTGAAAACTAGATATGTGCCCGGTGTATAGCAATAGAATCACCACCTATTCCACAGTGGGACGTAAATTTAACCGATGAAATGTGTGAGTGTACTACACTCCTCTGCATACCTCCTCGGGGATTACATGCGTGATGTTACGTTACGTTTACGTGTGAAAATGATGAATCGAATCCTGCCCTACATCGTCAGGTGCTTAGTCTTGTCATGATTAATGGCGAGTCAGGGTTGCGTATAAAAGACTACGTATTGCGTCATATTTGGCAAACTAATTATCCTCGATGTTGTTCCGGAAATGATACATATGGCACTAATTACCGAATACCTTACACGTAGATTGTTTTATATACGAGTACATGTAGATATTAAAATTACATGATTTCTCAAAACACTGGATTACTGCCAAGAAAATATAGACGTATTATTCATTAAACTATTCAGCACAAATTGAATTGAATACGTTTATATTCGAGTATATTAATTTTAATAGAGGAGTCCCAAAAAATAACTTTCCAAATGTCGACTTCGAGTTTTGTTGCAATAAATTTGTAAATATATAAAAGTGAGATGCTTAACGAAGTATTTTGGCTACGATTTCGTACTAAACAAAATGTAAGAACGGAGCAAAATGTTCGAAAATCCGGTGGAACGCGAAAAGATTGGCAACCCCGACACACAGGGCTGCCCCTTCGACAGGGGCTGCAAAAATCTCATTCATAAAAGATTTGTGTATTATTGTGAGACGTATTCACAAAGTTATATGCCCGAAAGGAACGAGCAGGAATATTCTATGTCTGTAAAGAAAAAAGTGTATTTTGCGAGTCGTAGATCAAAACAGCGGTCGTCTCCCTTGAGCTAGGGAAATATTAAAATATCTGTCTTCGGGGAATAAAAATACACGATGTAAGAAAAGATGAGGCGAGTACAATTTTGTCGATTCGATGTCCCCAATTCGTTTGCTGAATCCTTAATGGCGCCGCGGGTCGCCTCCTCTCGTAATCACGCCGTTTTCGTATTTAATCCGCGTCCGCCCGCCGCCGACGAGACGCGCAGATCTCACCGCGACGTGTAGGTACACACCTAACAAGAATTTAATTGGTAAGTCGGTTCCGCGGTTCATATCTGTTAATAACGCAGCTTTTTTCTCTCAGTTCTCGTTATACACTCCTCGGGTTTCGGTGTTTCGCACTTGCAATAATTATGGCCGTTTTTTAAATATCGATTTCTTAAAGCGAATATTGTCGAAATGTTACAGTCATGATACTGATAGCACTATATATATGTAGTAACAATTTCTTTTTATTTTAAATTAATAGTACTAAATGTAAAATTCATCATATCGTAGAAATCAAACTGCCATATAAATAAAAGGATATGTATTAATACAGCAGTTCAGTTTTAAAACCGATAATTGTCACTATCTAGCAAATAACTAAGTTAAAACGCATCATATGTCCTTGCATGTCCACGTACAGAACTGCGGAGAGTTCATAATCTGGTTCCACCTGCTCCGTTCTACCATCGCTTTTACAGACGTGCGAAAAGGTACCATCCACATCTTATAGACACCCCCTGAACCGGCCAAACTGGTGCACTACATCGCTACATCGTTTCTTTTACTTACTGCGAAAGCGTGTGATTCCCTGCCGGCATTTTATTTTCCTGATTCGTACAACCTGGAATTGTTCAAGACAAGAGTAAAATTTCTAGACAAGTGTACTACATTCTAGGCCGAATCTCACATTCAATTAGGTGGGATAACAGCCAAACGCGAACCTATACCAAAATAATAAAAAAAACATCAGAACTAAAAGCAATAGTTATTGAAAACAGATACCTATATGTATTTACCTGTTAAATACTGTTTTAGGCTTAGTCTCATTATCAGTAGTGGGCTGTTGTGACGTCATTATGTGATTTGGCGTTACACATACCGATTGTTTGTTTATACTTGTGTATTTTTCTCATTCGCCACCATTGTCGTGGAGCTCTACCTCCCGTAACTCGTGTAATTGATCCCCGCCCTGTGTCCCCTCCTATTTTGGTTTTATTG
This sequence comes from Mimoniades ocyalus, assembly GCA_018245615.1. Lineage (NCBI taxonomy): Eukaryota > Metazoa > Arthropoda > Insecta > Lepidoptera > Hesperiidae > Mimoniades > Mimoniades ocyalus. The sequence goes on along the minus strand of DWDV01000207.1, from coordinate 4,137 downwards.
CTAACCGCGCAACCTCACCGCGGATTGTCGGTGATATTCTAAAATATCATCACAATCTTGGAATTTCGTGTATGTAGTTATGTGGATCTATAATTTTAAATATAAAATAATATAAAACTTTTGTTTAATTCTTCTTTTTCCCAATAATAGAATATTAAAGAAACACATCAGATTTGTATGGTCAAAAATATTATGTATTCGGTGCCCTCTGCCTGTCCCACAAGGAACTTGGCGTAAAATTATAATAATATTCATTTAATAAATAACATGATAATTACCAAGTATCACGACTGTTTTACATAGATTGTAATACTTCGAATAAATTACCATAAATTGAGAAACATTAATGTGGTATTCAGTTAAAACTTTACGTTATCCCTCACCCTCACTTTAAGAAAAGCTGATTTGTAATTATTTTACATTTCAAAGTTGTTTCACGAAAGACAATATGACTCACATCCGCTTATCATTAATCAAGTCTCGCGATCCCTCTTCACGTGTGTAGCCGCAAGTAGCCGCCGCATAATGCTGGCACCTCATAAAAATGTCAGAACAATCAATCAAACAGTTTGTCTCAATATATCAATTTAAAAAATCAAATAGTCATTAGTTAATAATTAGTCAATAGCTTCTTATTATTTTAGTAAAAAGCAATTGTTAATATTTTAACATCGTACGAGGTTTCTAAGAAAGCATCGATTACTAAATACATATTTCTAATTTTACTGCCCTGATGCGGTTTTTCCACAATATTTTTATTGTTGGAACTCTGAATTCTTTAATGATTGCGTTCTACTATACATTTGACTTTATACAAACTCATGCACACGTATTCAGAAACACATGCATACACACACAAACAAACAGATTTATTGTGTACACACACGCATGTCCCAACGCAAGTGATATTCGATCAAAGACCGGAAAACCTCAGCGATTGACACTGTTCCATATACAACGTTCGTCACAGACTCTCTCTATTCTTATTTATTATATTAATTCGTCCTCTGTGCTATTTCCGGCGCTATGTTTCGTACGTCGCCAGGTTCGCTGCGGACTTCCGGCCGCTGACGATACTGGCGCCGCGTTGAATTATACAATCTATGCGGTATGCGGATGGAAAAATATCCATTCAAATTTTTCACATTCTATTTCGCATCTCGTATGCCATATATCTATATTCCGTCAGATATAATTAAAAAAAAAAAAAAGATAATACCGTTAAAAATCCCCCTCAGTATGAATTTATTGAGTTCCTGACTATGAATGATTATATTAGCTCTTAATTCGATAAAATATTAATATTGATATAGTGTTAAATTAGATTTATGCAAACGTTTTATGAACTTTCGCATTGTTATTAGTTATGGTAAGATAAACGATTAGTAAAAGTAAGTAATTTAATGTATCATACCTTTATGACACGGTCCTATGAATACATGACATGATCGGAGATAAGTTAAAAAAATTCCTGATATTACACGTAACTACAGAGAACTGTTCTTCGTCTATGATATCAAGGAAATGTAGAGAGTGAACAGCAAAGAATTTCCCCGGGTAGGTCCCCGTGAACTCTACATTAATTGAATTCTCGTGTAATTGACCTGTCCCACTGATCCCTCCGTCTCTATATTATTGCTCACCGCGTGTGTCACGTTGGATCCCCGGTGACACACTGAGATGTCATTCAAACCGATGATAGAGCTTGTGTAGTTAACCCAGTTGGAGATCTTGCGTTTCATTTGTTTTTCTTTTTGTATTTGACGTGAAGACGTTTGTTACAATACTGTCTCATATTGTATTCTATTGTAAAAACATCTTTTATGTATAAATGTTTAAAGTAAGAGTACCTATAATCTTCATGCAATTTATAATTCATATATTTCGAATCGTTACTGTCATGTACTAACCAATCTTAATTCATTTTCGTCGTGTCAATACACAAATTATATGCTAAGCGATCACCGTACCGTGAAAACACTGAAATTAGAATGATAATAATTACAGCACCAATTAGTTATGCTATATTGAACATAATTATTGACGTGGCGTCGAACACGCAAACATCAACGGTAATTTCCGTTAATTCTCTCAACCCTAAAACAGAGTGTATTTCACTGAATGTGTTTCAGGAATGTAATTCGTGTTTCAATCGGGAGTATGTGGAGGGGATAAAATTTGCATCTAAAATTTATCTAGTGCTTATTGTTGTCATTAATTTACGACAGTTGTTACTCGGATAGTTATTGAAGAGCAAGAGTTAATGTCTCGGTGGTGAAATGGTAGCAAGCGCGACTGCCGTTCGACAGGTCGTAGTTGACATTTATAGGAGTTGCTTCGAGTCTGGAATTGTGCCCGGCCCGGGTCTATGCACCGTGAGAGTGCACACACTCCTCCGCCTCCCTTTTCGGGGATTACAGGCGTCATGTTATATGTATAACAGTTAATGTCGGAAATATAAATTTGATATTAAAATTGTATTACAATTTTCAGTTGTCTCGCGTACGAATTAAAGGCGTTAATTTTGTAGATCTATGTATAATCCTATTTGTATATAAAAATTATTTCACAAAATATCTTAAAATACATCGTATTTACATCTTGACCACATACAACTTATGTACTACAACGAACATCTTCACTAAGTATTGAACAGTGTCTATACCAATCAGGGCGAGTTTGTTTAGCATTACGCCGACAGTAGTGGAACACGGGCTGGCGGCGAGGCGAGCTAAGGACGCAATAAAACCGACACGACAATGCGGATCACGTCAGGGCGGAATTATCTCGCCGCGGCAGAGACGATCAATTTGCACCGACAACGGGCGCCACGTGGAAAAAGGGCGGATAGGTCGCGAGGAGCTTTTTATTTATTTCCTTCACAATTCCGTGGAGTCTTCGTATTTTTACACCGTCTCTAACAGGACCGTAACCTGGCTTCGTTTGTTACGTCGCTGTATTCGAACATAACATAACATGTACTTTATATATTATTATTGTTGGTATATATTGTATATTGTTTCCTCACGTCAGTTTTCTTATAGGGTAGATGGAGAGCATCGTTTGCCAAATATGTCTAATCTCACACACCTGGCGTGAGTCTTGAACATTTATCGCTCACTTCATACACGGACGCTGATTTCAGACACTTCTGGCTGCCACGTCAGCCAGCCTTTTGAATATATTTTTTTTATATTTAACCTGGGAAACAAGAGAATAGACCACCGGATGTTCAGTGGTCACCGTCGCCTATCGACATTAGCAACATTCGAGACGTGGGCAATACGTTTCCGGCTTTGAAGGAGAGCTGTCAGTACGCTTTTCTTGACGACCCCTTTGTCATAGCGCTCCGGGAAAGCCTCAGATTAAAATGTTATAATAATCTGTCTTGTTTGGTAAAGACAAGTGATTTTTGGTATCCCACGGTACCTGGACCCCTTAGCATTTAGCTTGTATATCAGTTTTGCCATTCTTTCATCTGCCATTCTATATGTCCCTGCCATATTTTATTCATTAATAAGTGAATAAGTGAACCCTATTTTGTGGTTACATTGTGTCACTATACGGAACGAAGATTTTGAACAGAAGTAAAGTTTGTATCGTAAAATTACCTCAGCCACCAGCTGTGCTCCTGGCATATGTTTACGATGGCTGAGTGCATGCATAGTTGTTACAGTAGCTTAAGTACTTAAACCGCGCTATTGGACTCGGGAGGTCCAAGTTTGAATCCCAGGTCGTAACGTGTGTATTTAACTTTGTTCCATATTTGTGTAGGGGAGTGTTTTTAGTCGATGCTAAAATGTAGTTTATAACTGTCCAACCAATGTGTCGTCCGGGGATTCATTGTAACCATCCAGCTTTGTATGCTGCAGACTTGTGAAGCGTACTCTTTGCTTCAATAAACCGGCACGTTGTTTCAGTGGCTAGTGAAAGTAACTGCTGAACAGCGGTGTATGGGTTCGATTCTCGTCCCCGAAATATGCTTACGTGTTAAACAGAAGAAAAAGAAAAATCTAATAAGAAACAGAAAAATCCAATAGTGCCCTTATAATAATACATCATTAAACGTAACTTCACGCCTGTAATCCCCGAAGAGGTAGGCAGAGGAATGCAGAACACTCCCACGTTTCACCAGTT
>DWDV01000206.1:0-19308 GCA_018245615.1 Mimoniades ocyalus | reverse complement strand
GGTTCGATTCCCGGGTCGGGCACTACTAAATTTTTCTAATTTAGATTTTCTAGTAGTGGCTCGGAGTCTGGATATTTTCCCGGTGTATGGCAACAGGCTCACCACCTATTCCATAGTGGGACGTAAACGTAACTGGTAAAACGTGGGAGCGTTCTACATTCCTCTGCCTACCTCTTCGGGGGTTACAGGCGTGATGTTACTTTTTTTTATGTAATGATGTTTTTTTACGATATTACCATGGTTTTTTTTTACGTTGTTTCTCTATAATTCCTTATTCAATACTTAATAGTTGAATCTTCTGTGTTAATAATTGCTGCAAATGTTACGGAACAGTTGTAAGATTCATTTCTGTCTCTAGTTGTATCTACGGGGGACGATTGAATTTTCATTCATTTTTCCATTTCATTTTGCGGTCGCTTTCACAGTTCGACGACTGTCGAAAAACCAGGTTCCGTGAAAGCGATGAACACCAGATTGAAATTTGAGCTTTGGTTTAGGTTTTACATGGAAATGTTATCATTTTCTACACAGATTCCCTGCAATGCGCTCGCAAAGAGCATTGTTTTAGTTCGAACAATCGAAACGTTCCCTTTGTGTGGCCACTTTTGAACTTTTACTCTCACTTTTCACCACGATGTACATTTCCGGATGGAATGTATAGCGCTCATATTTTGAAACGTTTCACAGTTCTAATTGCTGCGTTTTGAACTTCTGATATTTTCACGTCTGCATTCGTTTGCAACCTTTATAACTAGCGTTAAATACAGTTTTACATAGAAATTTCCAATTTGTATTATAGCTGTGGGTACACTGTAGTACACTTGTGGTAATTAAACAATTGAACTGGTTAGACTTGTTCATGTTCAGTCGGTTCTCAAATTTAGATGTGGCGTGGACTGTGTTCGGTGTAGCTCCGAAGTTTGTTTGTTTGTTTAGTGCGGTTGCCGTTGCTCGTGGTGAACAGACAATGTGTATAATCTGAGAAGTTTCTCCGCACCGGGCTCGAGGGGATATTGTTTTCGCTTTGCTGCACCTATAAACCATTATTTGTTGTAAAAAGGAGCTTACTTGTATGCTGGCGTTTCCCATTACATCGCCTCTTCGTATGCCTTTTTCATTACATTGCTATCGTTATCGAGTTGCTGTCCAGCAAAACTTAAAGCTCTTTTTCTAAGCGATAAAGTTGTCTTTCAACGTGGTTCATTCTCAACGTTGTTTATTTGAATTTTCATATCCTCAAAGACTTCAGACTTTCTTGTACTTTTTATATTCAGCAAGATAATTATTGTTCATTCATTGAAACGACTATATGTTTAATATAAAATTCTGTACAAACTTACAATTGGCGTTGTTATAAAACTTGAAAGCGATTTCTTACGCTTCATAAGTTATAAGACCGACCGATATTAACATGATGTATTACTAAGTTGGTGTATTTTGCAAGTCACTAATAATCAATATCCTCGGGTTGGCATTGATTGTGATAATATTCTCAACCGTAGATTCATCTCATAAGATTTCTGCAAAATGCGTTCGTGTAGTTTCAAAGATTCTGTTATTATAAACATAAAAATGATTTTAAAGTTGTTTGGTTATCAGTGTTAATGAGTCTTTTTCTGAAAGTCTACATGTGGTTCTTATGTTTTATTATTTTATTTTATTTTAGAACTCGTTTTGAGACATGTAAGTAGAATTATATTTTATGTATTACTATCTTGAGTAATTAGATTTTCAATATGAAAACTCTTCTCGTTTAATATCTCACTAAACCTTACCCTAGTAGCGAGAAAGAATTTCTCTTAATGTGTGTTTTACGAGTAGCACTCAGCGATTAATTCGATTGTCATAATATTTTTGACTTGACTTGAAAATTTGACTTGTTTAGGGATATTCAAGAAGACAAACATCTATTTATGTTATTGATTTTAAAACGTCCCTAGGGTGTTTCGTGTTTGTAGCGAAATAATACACCACTTAGGCGTTAGTGCTTACTATTTGTGATAAGGCTTCTAAAACATAACTAAAAGCCTCTATTAGCGGAATTAAGATTTTACATATATAATTATCTGTAATATTGATTAAAGCTATTAATGTTAAACAGATTTTTTTCAACTTGTTATTCTTCGTTCCAAAATTCACAGGACCTCATTTTAGAGCCAAATCATTTGTTAGAACATTATACAGTCTGAAAACCGATTAAGTATCTTTGGATTTCAATCAAGATGATCGTCGTTTTTTATTTTACAATTATCGTTATTAAAATTAAATCTACGTGATTTTGTTTCTAAATTAAATTAAATTGGCATTGATACTTGGCTTGATTTGTAAAATAGGCTTCATATTCTGAGACCCAGATCGGACCGGTTTTAACTCTTGTGAGTGTTATCTCGTTCTTATCTGTAATTTTTTCATCATCGATAACGGTTATCGATTCCCAGGTTTATTCTTCTTCATTGATTGTCAGTGTTATGTAAATAGTGCACGTGAAGAGAGCACTACGCACAACGAACGCTTCACCCCATTTGGCGTTGTTGAACTTACAATTGTCAAAGAGACCAAATAGAGAAACTCTTAGCCTGACCTGGATTTTACGTTGGGACAAAACAATGCTCTCCAGTAACATTGTAACTCGCGACGGCAATTTAACTTCGCTTTGAGCTGTTAGTTTTCATATTGTCCGCTTTTTATTTCGTTTTGTAGAACAAAGCACGTTTGACTTTAAAATGAGCGCTCTTTATTAGTAGATACGATTGTAGTGCGTTATTGTTAAGCGTTTGATCAGTACGCAGATCAATGGTTTATATTTTAGCTTTTAATTCCATAGTTGTGGGATTTGAGGCTATAGCATACGTACTGTAAGCTGTATTTTTAAGGTTAAATATCGTATAATAAGTTAAAAATCGTGAGGAATCATGAGAAAGTGAAAGCAAATAATTTTTTCTACCTTGGTGTGTGTAGATTCTTCTCTGAGCAGAGTCCCAGAGTGCTTCTCTTGCTCTTGCTTCAGAATGCCAATGTGTGGAATTCCCTGCCGGTGTTTATTTTTCCCGAATGGTACAACCTGGAAATATTCAAGATAGGAGTGAATAGGTACTTTTAAGGTAAGTATGTTACATTCTACGCTACATCTCGCTTTCTATGAGGTGGGATTGTAGACAAACACTAGTCTATTGCTATTAAAAATAATTCGTTGCCTATAATATCCTGAAAGATTTCGTTCTAAAATATGACCCACGTACAACAGGGGAACGGTGATTTTGTTTATGTTGTCGGAAATGACGATGGTGTTGATATTCTCAGTAAATATTTTTTTACGAAAGTACAACGTGAAAATGTAATGTCACGGTTATTTATTACCGCGTAACGCTTGTCATCGTGTCCCAGCCGAATGTTCCACTACAAATTACCTCTCTATGTTACACATTAAACGTTCTTAAATTTATATGAATATATTTTCTTGTGGTATTCCACGTAGATACGACGTGTGAATTTATTTAACATATGCACCTAAGGAATTTATTCTTAGCATTTTTTACTTGTACTAATGCCATATACATACATATATGTTGTAGAATGAAATCTTTTCATCTATGAATGTATCATTAACGGTTTCGGGATTTTTGTTTTACATTGATATGAATGGTTTATTTATCTATTTGACCGTTACTTGTAGTGATAGTTAAGAGTAATTTCAGAGTCCCTCTAAGGTCTTTTTTCATGATGCCTGTCGGTTGAAGCGAAATCGCGGCGGTAGACTCTGTCGCTGTTATCGCGGAAAATGTCCATAGTCACATTGCATTCTTATTAATTCATCGTAAAATGTAATCATTGTCGATTCAATACTTATAAGATTATAAGTTTATTCGGACAGGAGAGCGGGGAGATAAAAAGGTCGACATTGATTATACGATGATGATACTGTTATTAATGATATTGATGATGTCCTATTTAAGTACTTGGAAACGAATGATTCTCTTAAGTGCGAAGAAAAAATTCGTTACGATAGTTTAGGGCTCCACAAAAATTCAATTGTATCTTTTTTCGCTTTTATGTCCGCTAAGATTGTTACAATGGGCTGTAACTTATAATCCTCGCTTGTTTCTTGGTATTATTTTATTATACGTCTAAACATATATATACACGTACTCAGATGTAACAATAAATTAAGTGGTAAGAGCACCGTTGGCTGGCTTTGCGACGGCGATATCTAGTATCATCTATGTTGTTCCAACATGTGATAGCGTTTTCTTGGCTGCGTAACAAAGTTGTGTTTTGGATTTTCGTTCGCTTAAGTACATTGGACTAATCTGAGAGACATTTAGGATTATAGGGTAAACTGGTTAAATACGCCCTACTTTTTTATTTCATGAAATTAAACACATTTAAAAACAAATTAAATTGGTTTATTAGTGTTAATTTGTTACATAAACTAATCAGCCTCTTATTATTTGGTCATTTAGCTAGTAATAGTAATTGTTTTTTGACTTACACATCTTTTTAAAAAGTATAGAAAAGGGCGTTTTCCCCAAGGGACCTGTGAAAAATGCCCCATAACAAAAATATCAAATAATAATAATAATAATAAAGTAAAATCAACATAATCATGAAAAAAATATTACTTGTTTCGTTGCCGTATAGTATAGCGGCCACACTTGTTACATAAATAATTATACATTGTACAATTTTCATGCAACCATTTCAAACATCTTGTACACTGTATCCAGTCTACTTGTCTCTTCGTTGTATTATAATCTTCCAAGCACTCAACACACGTATTTTCTTCAATGTCACTCTGTTCACATGAAGAAGTTATTTCTATGTCTTTTTCTTGAGATTCAGATGAATAAGAAGGCTGACGCTTCTTCTTTTTTAATTTTTTCAGACTATTGTTTCCTATTTTTCTTTTATTTTTGTGTAATTGTTTTTTCTTTTTAGTGTCTTCTTCAGATGAATCAGTTTTAGATTCTTCTTGAGATTCAAAAGAACGAAAATGCTGACTATTTTTCCTCCGTGTAGTTTTTATAATAAGTTTTCCACGGTTCTCCTTTCCCTTGGCTGTTTTTTCCTTAGGTGTTTCTTTATTCTCTTTCAATTTCATTTTCTTGGCCATAAATTCAGGTGATGTTAATACTGTCGTCTTTTGTTTTCTGCTTGTAGCTTGATATTGGGGTATTACAGGAATAGGTCGAATATCTTTTAAGATCTTTGAGGGCGTCTCCTTTTTCTCAGCTGCCGACTTAGATGTACCTGATATATTAGGATCACAGTACCCAATCTGAAAATATTTGTTTGATGGTTGCTCAGATGTTTCTTTAAGAATACTGGCTGACGGTCCAGATCTGGCATGAGGGCTATTTGGTTCTGGTGTGGGATTTGAGCTATTTATTGGTAGCACAAGTAAGATTTCGGGGTTCGAAATAGATGGAGAATCAGGTCTAATATTTAGGTCTTTGATTACGGGATTTGCTATATCCTCAGATAATCGCTCAGAGTTGTTAACAGATGGTGTCAGATTCTGTTGAGAGATTTCACTTGGAGGGCTTGCAGTTAACGATTCTGGACTCACTAAAGAAATAGGCGGTAATTCTCTACAGAAGAAACCACTTGTAGATGCCACAGCTACTTGGCCTTCTAGTTTGTTTGCTGAATTGCTTTCTTGAGGTTCATTACTACGGGTGTCGATGCAGAAGAAGTAGTCGGGTATTGTTAAAGGGTTAAATGGGTACACTCCTGTGCACCGCATTGCTGATATGCCTGTGGATATAGTAGCTGCCTTACACCAAGCATTACTAATTAACTGAGCAATGTAGTAGCGGGTCAGTTTTCTTTCTTTATGATTGGTTATCCACAATTTTGTTTCTTGGTTGAAATAAGTTTTAAGCGGTTTGAAAAACGCACGATCTAATGGTTGTAAAGCATGAGTCGTATGACTCGGAAAACATAGAAGTATGACATCATTGGCAGTAGCTGCCTCGAGTAACCCAATTGAATTGCTATGTGAACCATGGCCGTCCAAAAGTAACAGAGCTTTTCCTGTGCCGTTCTTTGGTATAAAGTGCTCTGTAAACCACTTATAGAATAAGTCGCTGTTGATGTATGATGACTTCTGATTCATGTACACGTTAGATCCAGGTGGTAACCCTTCCATAAATTCTGGTTTTTTGTTTTTACCTTTAAAAATAAGAACTGGAGGTAAAAATTGCCCTTCTGCGCTACAACAAGCAATAATACTGACGTTTTCACCCTTTTCCGAACTTGTTATAGTATAAACTTCTTTAGATCCTTTAGTAGCCAAAACTTTGCCTGCTTTGTTATTCACTTGAATTCCCGTTTCATCCACGTAATAGATTTTACCGGGCTTATCTAATAATTCGTTTTCAATTAGAATGTTTTTCAACACATTAAAATAATCTTCAACATCTTTGCGGTTCATTCCTTTTGCGCGGGCTAAAAATAAACCTTCAGACTTACGTAAAGCTATTTCTTTATTACGGCGCATTAAGGCATAGAACCAGTCATCACCAGCTTTTTGTTTGTGTTGTGAAAATCTATGTTTCAGATTCATTTTTTCTGCTAAAGCGTAAGCCAAACTTTGAACATCGTCTTTGTTAGGAGAAAATCCAACTTTTTCAAGAGCTTGAATATGTCTGACGAGTTTTTTTTCGTATTCGAACCCTAGCTCCGGAGATCTACCTAATGGCCCTTTACCTTTACCTGATGTAAGATGTCTTCTAAGGGTCCGACTAGGAATGCCATACTCCCTGCTAGCTTTGTTAATTCCCAATTCTTTACAGGTGACCTTTGACATCGCCTCATCCAGAGCTTCAGTGGTCCACGACGCTCTGGATGTTTTCCTTTTATAGCTTCTACCCATAATTAATCTGCAAAATGAAATTTTGAAATTGAATGCCTCGTTGGTCGAGTGGTTGTGAGTGCGATTGCCGATCGGGAGGTCCTGGGTTCGATGCCCGGGTCGACTATTATTATATTTTTCTAATTTAGATTTACTAGTAGTGGCTTGGAGTCTGGATAAGTGCCCGATATATGGCAATAGGTTTACCACCTACTCCATAATTGACCTAAAAGTAACTGGTGAAACGTGAGACTATTGTATTACACTCCTCTGCCTACGTCTTCGGGGATTACAGGCGTGATGTTACTTTTTAAAATGAAATTTAAAGGTCATCAAGAATTGAGCCATATTTCACCTATAAAATCAGGGCATATTTCATAAAACGGAGGCAAATACGCCCCAGCATTTTGTACGTACAACTAGTTTAAACTAGCAGAAAATTCCGGTAATATTATGAAGGTTATGTACCCATCTAAAACCTTAAATCGGAAACACTCATTTAAAAATATTACTTTAATATGTTCAAGATACATAATAATACTCACCCACGTAAGTTGTGTTACAATCCGAACAGTTTTTCAAAAGATTTTGATTTTTTTCTTTGACGATTAACGAAGCGCAACCACTCGTCTCAACGACTTCGAGTACTACTGCCATCTATCGATTGGCAATCTAACTATCTCATTTGGTACTTTGGTGTGCGTTCTATTATAAGTGGGGCATATTTCCTGATAGGGCGTTTTTCACCATTTTACCCTACATATTTGTCGATGCTATTCTTTCCTTCTTATAGTATCTTAAGTTACTCGGATTTAGGTTGTTACGCTTATAGAAGAATGAGGTAAATATTGAAAAAGGCCACGAATAACTGTATGTTCTGTTGGTACTGTCTTCGTCCGAGAATAATCTTTAAGTCGATTGTTCTACAAGGTAGCATTTTTCCCCGCGGTTATAATTCGTGAAAATTGAACAACTGCAATGACAAAAAATATCCCACTTATTTATTCATAGGAACGACACGCTTCATAGCAAACCTTTTGTAATGAAATAAATCGCTTTTATATATTGTGTAATAAAATGGACAGTGCGGTACGACGCGATATATTAGACAGGAACCGTTAATTAAGTTCTAACAGCCTGCAGTGGACATTTAGTCTCGCGTCCCCACTGTGATGGACTTTGATGCATTACACGTCGCGTCCGCATCATGCTACTGCGGAGTAGCATTGATATGTTGACAGCTGATTTCCAAATTATATTCGGACATCTATGAACTTCTTATAATAATAAATAGATAACATTACGCCTTTATTTCCGGAAGAGTTTGGCACAGGAATGTAGTACGCTACTACCATTCACTTGTGACATCAAAGGTTCCACTATGAAATAGGGCTTGAGCCTATCGCTATACCCCGTGCGCAAATCCAGACTCCGAGCTACTACTAGGAATTTGAAATAGAAGAATCCAACATTTACAGACCTAGGAATCGAACCCAGGACATCTCGAGCAGCATTCGCGATTGATACTACACGATCAACGAAGCAGTTTACTTGAAATTTTGAATGAACTTTTTATTCTATAAAATACTTTTTGAAATTAGCGGTTTACTTTTACCTTTTCACTTATATATTTTGTCCATTAGTTCATTAATTTCTTTACTATTTCTTTCGTTCCATGTGGAGGCAGTTAAGTGTACTTTTTACGTCCTTGGAATATTATCAATTAAGTCTATTACAATAATTATTGTTATTGTCATTCAGTTTCTTGCGTGCTTACACTGCGGTCAACAATGCTATGTAATCGTTGGTTCGCGTGTGTCATTCTGCCGTGGAACAACAATAAATATTGCCGGTTCTGAAATAATAATTGCTCTGACCCGATATAAATCATCGGCATATTACATAATCCCCTACTCGTTCGCTGTGTATGCTTCATCCATTCTTATTCTCTAACGTTTATTGGCGTTAGGGTTGGCAGTAAAATATTGACTCCTATATAATCGACTACTCTGCTGAAATAAGGTTTCATTTAATGATTATTTTAGTAGTGTTATTTAAAACAAAAGTTCAATATTATAATATCAATTCTGTTCTTTTTATTTTATTATTATATATCTTCGCGCTTAGTTCTACAAGGGGTAGGCAGAGAGCTCCGGGTGACAAATACTTACAATCCTGATTGTATTTCATTCTGCACTGTGTTCATACTCGCACGCCAACTACGCAATGGTCAGAGTCATGATCACCCTCGGCATCATCATTATCATTCACTGACATTCGCGTTCATGTGTAATTTTTCTACATGTTTATTATGTACATTGAAATTAATCAGATATTTTATATTAATAGGGACACAGCAGGTTTTATTGGTTCTATATGAAATCAATGAAACTTATACAACGAAATAAAAAACCGTCTTTTGTGGCAGAGTGGATTGCGGGTATTTGTATGATATTCCCTATCTAGTTCGTGGCTCGATTGAGCCAGATATATCCGGTTCTTACCGGTTTTTTTTCGGCCAATTTCGAGTGTAGGTAAGAATGTAAGTATATCAAACGGCATGTGACCGCCTAAACACTCGAGTGATGTCACAATAGATGCCGCATCAGGTTATCTCAGCAAATAAACTGTTTGCCGAGCACACCGAGCGCCCGCCTCGTCTTCCGTCCCACGGGCTTAGGGTGGGGTTTATCTTATCTCGGTAATTAATATCCTGGAAACTTTGTTTGCCCTCGAGAGGGGTCTTTGGTTACATATCCCATACATATTGTACCACGCCTCTATATTTATTATGCGCGCACATGTGTGATGTGCAATAAATTTGAAATTATACGCAAGTGTGATTTACTATAGGTTTGAAGTTATACACGCACACAGTCTCTATGAAATCATTTATTATATTCTTACTCTTGTATACGGTCTCATTCGTCTACTGATAATATCGATACAAACTCTAGGCAACTCGAGGTTACCTTACGGACCTCAAGAATGCAGCTGGAGTCTAAAGCGCCGGAATCTGATGGACTGTCACTGATTAGACGAGGTCTGTGTTCAGCTGTGGACGTTTGAAGGCTGATTTTTTTTATTTTATTTTATTGGTTCACTAAACTGGACATTACAATATCAAAAAAAAATCATACATATGTCTAAATAAATGGTACTTATGTGTAATGTCCTTCTAGAAGTGAACACTTCATGCAATAAAAATTAAATTATTTACACTTTCTTAATTACTTAAATATACAACTTATATAACTAAAAATAAATAAATATATATAGCTATGATAATTAAATAATATGGTAAAATCTTAGACGATGTTTAATGGATAAAATTGTTGTATTAAATATATCGATATTTTTACAAATTTTATTATATGTTGAACATATACCTACGTTTAAGTGGAGAATTTTGTTCATAGTTTGTGTGACATGTGATTCTATTATGGAGACGGCTAGAAGGACGGGGGACAGCTATATTTATTTTTTTAAGCAGATTGGGTCTGTCCATTTTTCCAATAACTTATGCAAATATACAATATCAGCAATTTTACGCCTTTGTTCTAATGATACCATCCTAAAATATTTAAGTCTAGAGTTATATCATTTTAAACTAGAGCAAAGATTATTCGAATAAGAAAGGTGATAAATTTTCTGAAGTCTTTCAAGTCGTTGTACATACATGTACCGCGAAGGACGGGCTCCAGACAGGACTGCAGTATTCCCATAAGAATCTTACGTAGCAGTTAAAAAGAAGAATGGAAATTTCGAAGTCTTAAAAAAATTTTGTTTGTCGAAAAATGAAACCTGATGGATGCATGGTATGGCTGTTTAACAACACGTTCTCGGTTTAAACATTAAGTGATGGTCTTAGTAACAACTCACGCTAACCGAGTTTACTGTACTACTAAGTGTTAATTGTACAGTCCTGTTTCAAGACGGTAACACAAAATTAATGAATGTGGACATTTTGTTGACACGCTTTTAAAAGTTATAATATTGGGTTATATATATTTAAAAGTTATATGATTGATTAACCATTTCCTATAATTGACACATCAATAAATATCGTTTGTATGTGATACATTTACATAGTTCAAATAACAGGCATATATAATAAAAGCCGGTCGATTTATCACGTCCAAAGTCAGTGGCATCGAAATAGAGTTGAGAAATCTTTAATATTCGCAATTTTCTAAATTCTAGCAATAGTTTTATAGGATAAGTTTTGTTTATAAAGAATTCTAATCGGCATACCTCCACCACCCTCCTCCTGTACCTATCGTTTGTTGTACCAAAGAATTTTATCAGCCGAATTCTTGGACTAATTAATTATACCCTACGCGAGCGTGGCTCACGGATAACGTGAAATGAGCCGTGTTAAAAATTTTATTAACGCTCTCTTGTATGTGAACGTATTCGTCATATGTGTACGTCACAACGCTTTTAGTTGCGGTTAATTGTACGTGCGTGCGGTCGACACGTGCCTTTTGTGTACGACTTGCGCCCGATGCTCCTACGTTCGATTCGTTTAGAATTTTTCGTTTACCGACAGTTTTCTTAATGTCATCAGTGGTTTATTCAATAACAGTTTTCTTATTAACATCTAATCAGTTATGCGTCGGTCCATGTAAACCAATTGTCAAGTTGTCAACGTTAGGTGCTCATAAAGACCGGCGCCATAACAAGCGGATGCACTCTTAGCAATTTAAATATTATACGTGCGTGCAACAAACAAAGTGACAGATATCAGTATATCGATATCAATACCAAGAACAAATAAGTAGCAAGGACCTGGACGCGTCTTTGTTCGAAAGTAAAGCAGGCTCGTCCGTATAGTGTTACCATGAACGGTGTCATGTAGCCATCGATAAAGATTATCGTATCAGGCGGTTTTTTTTTTACCAATGAGTATGTAAAACCATAAAAATATTTTTTTTTTGTTTCCACCTTCAAATGAATAAATGGGTCCAAAAAATCATTCGACTAACAGAACACTTGCTACTATGTACGAAAAACGTTCGCCAACATTCCTCCATACATTGGTTTGTGGTTAACATTCGTCGAGGTGTACATACGTACATACCAAATCATATACTCTCTACAACTTCCTTCTACAATACATGGATAATCTGAACTTTATTCTTATCTAAATAAGGCATGGCTTCGCCACCGGAATGGGAACTCCATTTTCGTAGGTATCGCATGTGGTACAGAACAGTACCTATATGCATCCGCATTATAAATTGTTTTGCATATGCTTTTGCAGAACTATCGTTGATGTGATTCCGTTACATTACCCGTCGCGAGGGTTTGCCAACTTTTAAACTGTGTTCGAAAATTGAATTTTTAATTTTAAATGTGTCGATGCGGGACAATGCGGCCGTTTGTTTCCTTCGAAAATGGAATCGCTTGATTCTCCTTTAATTTGAATAAATAACTGTCGTTTTTCCAAGAATAAGAACAATATTTGACGTTTTTTTTTTGTTATAAATAGTGTCTTTGACATGATAGATTTAAAATTTGATTTAATACGTTTATGATCAGTCCAAGTTGTAAGTATAAAACTGAATTGTAACTGTATGAATAGTTTGAAAGAAAAATCATTATTTCTAAATAAACCATATTATAAAGCTCAGTTCCAAGTTACGGGAATATCTTGGGAGATTTTCAATCCTATTGAAATGTTCTTTAAGAGCAAAAAAAATTTGTTTATTCGTTTTATATATAACATTGTACTTGAACAACACATTAATTAAACATGGGAGTACAAAAGGTGTTAAAAACATCCAGCAGTAGGCTTGTTAATTTTCTGTCATCGTAGAAAAACACTGTATTTTTTTTGTCATATCGCTGTCCATATTGTGAAACTGTCTTAATTTTGTCGATCCTCCTTGAATGTGAAGCTTTTGATTTTGTAAGAATTCAATGTAAGTAAATAATTTTCTGACAAATATTCATAAGTATAATATTTTTTAAGTAAGAACACTTTGATATGTATATGTATAACCAAAAATTCGACGCACATTTATTTTACGTTATGTTCTTTGTACGGACTTGTAAAAACCGATTTTCGCGTTACTGACCTCAAAAGAAACGTTTGCTACACATTCCATGAATCTGCCTAACTTTATGATCCCCTTCAATTAATTTGATTACAAAAGCCAGTGAGTTTGTATTTACGAATGAAAAAAAATCTTTTCAGCGGCCAAAAATGTATGATTCGTTAAAATTTTGTACAATAGTTGCAAGAGCGCTTAACGCCTTTCAGCGGCTATCTTTCGCCAGTGATCAAGTTGTGAGTTTACATTACGCAGCGAATGTTTGGAGCGTTTCATGTTGTATTAAGAAACGAGATACGGTCACGTCGTCGTTTCCTCGCGTTGTGTTTTAACACGCACACGCAATTCTACATTTTTATCTGATTGTTGCATTTACCTACGTAATGTCTGGTCGACAAATTGTGATATGGAAATTGTTGTTCGAAATTTAAATTAACTCAGCATTTAATCGACTCGTCGATGAATGTATTTCTTTTTTTGAAGTTGAAACGTGCTATTTTTTGAGATTTGCTATGGTTCTATGCAATGAATTCCTCGTTGGTCGTGTTTGTTGCAAGCACGACTGCCGATCGGGAGGTTTTAAGTTCATATCCCGAGTCGCGTAATATTGATTTTTCTAATTTAGATTTTCTAATAGTGGCTTGGAGTTTGGATTTGTGCCCGGTGTAAGGCAATAGTCTAACTTGTGAAACATGGGAGTGTACTACATTCCTATGCCTACCTCTTCGGGGATAACAGGCGTGATGTTATGTTGTATCCAATGGTTGGCTGAAACTAATCTCAAACATGTTATTGTATATTCATTTCGATGCGACAACACTACTAGATGTACATAAGTAGATTTACAAATAAAAATATTTTTTTTTTACTTCAAGTGTTTAGAAACAATTCATTCGGTAAAGCGATCGTTCTCATCACCTAAAAGACACTTAGATATTAAAGTTGCTCGCTGAAAGTAGGTCAACATTTCCCGGGACGCGGCGAAATGGGGAAGTGTGTGCGCTCGTCGCGGGGTCGTCGGTCTCGGTCGGCAGGTCGGTAGCGTGCACCGCGCCTTACATCAGCGCTGCTGGCGCACAGCCAGAACTTATCAAGAAAAAGCTTACTCGGTCACTTTGATTGCCTCGATGGCTCCATTGCGACCCATCACTTCCATTGGTCAATCTGACCGCGCGTTCAGAAGATCTCCATTGTGTTACCGCAAATTGTCGGTCCTCACCCGCCCCTCCTGCCTCTTACGTAGTTTAGTATTGAGCCCGTACTTAGCTTAAGTAAGCCGGGTTAATTTAATTACAAACTGTGTGCGATCCCTATGTAGATAGACCCTTATATCGTATACAGCAAAGCTCAAATAAACTGTATACGTTTAGAAAGCTGAAATTACTGCTTCGGGAATTATCTGGAAACAAATACGGATTTTATTAAGTAGATAGGATTACAATTTTTAGGTTCTGTGTTAACATTCATATCAAGTTTTGTGATAAATATTCATTTTATGACTTACTGACCAAAATTGTACTTATTTTTTAATTTTTGCGTTTTTCCATCTGTCTCCATATAAATAGGTCTAGGCCGTTTTTTATTTATATGAAAAAAAAGTAACATCACGCATGTAATCCCCGAAGAGGTAGGCAGAGGAATGTAGAACACTCCCACGTTTTACCAGTTACTTTTACGTCCCACTATGGAATAGGTGGTGCGCCTATTGCCCCATATACCGGGCACATATCCAGACTTCGAGCCACTACTAGAAAATCTAAATTAGAAAATTTAGTAACGTCCGACCCAGGAATCGAACCCAGGACCTCCCGTTCGGCAGTCGTACTTGCAACCAACACAACCAACGAGGCAATCAATAGGCATAGGAATATACTGGATAGGAATGATACTGGTTTTTAGGGAAGTCAAATCTCCTTGGGTGTTGAAAGAGTTGAAGGAGCACGTAATCTTTGTGATAATACAATCAGCATTTCGTGTTCTTTGCCCAGTCCATAAGGGGTCTGGCGTGACGACGTAAGTATAATAACAGGTTCTTGTATTTCTTCGATTGCCATATTAATTTCTTTTATATAGTAGTTAGTATGTGTGAGTACTATTACAAAGAATTAGTTTATAAAGTGCAAGCGATAAAAAATCTTATTTCTCGACCCGACTAGAGATAGCTTCTTTGTACTTTCCCACACCTTTTTGACGTCAAAGAGGGCCTGTGGCCCGTAAATAGATCGGGGTGTGAAAATAGCGGCCGCCCTAATTGCTTATAACTGGAGACTGAAAGGACGTTGTCGCTGTTGAAGTTCATTTATAAAGGTACTTAAGCTGCGAATCTTGCTTTCTTTTCTACTAATGTCATCTCTTTTCTCTGATGTATTATTGTTATTTCATGGAATACAATTAACGGTCAACCTGAACTTTTTGTCATTAGAAAATATCTTATCGTTTGAACATTTCTCATTATTTGAAAATTTCTCATCGTTTGAAAATTTCTCATTATTTGAAATTTTCTCATCGTTTGAAAATTACTCGTCATTCCACGAAGTAATACGAGCAAAAGCGCTATTTCATTTCCGGTCACATGACAGAAAGATCTAATATGTGTCACGTCAAGCCAAATGTCATTCGATTTGGCACGATTCTAAAATTTTAGTGGATATTGATTTTTGTAGTTCTCTACTCTGCAGTTTTGTGCTGAACATATTTTTCGTGTTTAGTTTTCAGAACGTAGTCGTTTTTCAGTATGTATTTCAAAATTTCATCATTTAGTACTAGGTTTTTGCCCGCCGTTTACTTGGCGTAGTCTGTATTTGTTTAACACACGGCTATCTGATCGAAAAGTAAACGTCAAGAGAGCTTGTGGATGGTACCCAGACGGCGGATAAAATATATATAGGGTAAATTCGTTAGAGATGGCCATAGTTTTTTAGGGGAGTGATTTAAATAAAAATATTGTTTTTATAAAAAAAACGTATATTCTCATTACAATCATTCGTAATATATCTTTATAAAATCAACGTCCAATAAAGATTTTTAAACTTAAAACATACAACCAAAAGTGATTAAAAAAATAGGATCTGACCATTTCACCCGGCACACATTTTGAACAGATGTCCTCAAACTCTGTACAATTTTCATGTACCAATCTTCAATGAGACGGGTTTTATAATAATTTTTGCCGCATCCAGCGCAGTTATCTACTTCATTTTCCTTATCTTCGTCGGGGGATGTATCACATAATATTGACTCCTCTTCATCAGAACTACTTACAGAATCCTGTCTCCTAGTTTTCCGTCTCCTTATTGCAACCAGTTTATCACACTTTTACTCTTTGGTCTTACCCATGTTTTTTCCTGTTTAATTCTTCGCTTATTTTCTTTTATAACTTTTTCTATTTCCTTGCTTTTTCTTGTTGTTATATACTCATTAGAAGTCAAAAGCTTACCAATTTGCTTGCTACGCTTACGAGCCTCTGCCAGTCTTTGCGGTATAGGAGATTTATCTTTTAAGATTCGAGGTGTCCAATTGTTACTATTTTGTTGAGTAGATGTTCCTGGCACAGGTTCACTTTCTATAGTTGAAGATATCTATTTAGGACAGAATTAGGTTCAGCACGTGAGTCAAAAAATGCATAGTTCGTTATAGCCCCAAGATTAAATGGAACAACGCCACTTGCCTTGAATCCAGAGATAGCGTTTTCTGCTGAAGCCGCTTTACCCCAGGTCTTGTTTAGTAATGTTCCTAATGTCAGTCTAGTGATTCGACGTCCTGTATTTTGATTTATCCAGAATCTGCACTGTTAATAAAAATTGTATTTGAGAGATTTAAATACTGCCCGATCAAGGGGTTGCAATTAATTTATGGGATGTATGGCTCGGCATAGACAACATAATGATTTTATTTTCATTGGCGTATTCAAGCATTTCCACCGAATTACAGTGCGTAGAGTGTCCATCAAGCAATAATAATACCTTTCCTGGTGGTTTTCTAGGAATAAAATTAATTTTGAGCCACTCTAAAAATATTGCTGAGGTTATATAAGCAGATTTTTCCTACATACACACACGAGAATCAGAAGGCATGCCATCCTCGAATTCACTTTTTTTATTCTTGCCCTTCATTATGCATGCAGGAGGCAAAAACGTACCTTCTGCGTTGCAGCACGCTATGATCGTGATGGTTTCACCCTTTTCCGTAGAAGTTGTTGAGGCTACAGCTTTAGATCCTTTAACGGCGAGCACATGTCCTGGACGATTGTTTAATTATAAGCCTGATTCGTCCATATTAAACACGCAATTAGGTTTTGACATTTAATCATTTTCTATCAAAACCCTTTCCAACAATGTGAAATAATCGTTTACTTCGAATCTATCCATTCCTTGACACCGTGCCATTGACATTCCTTCAGACTTTCTTAAAACAATATTTGGGTTTCTTCGGAAAAACATTTGTAAACAATCATAGTCCGCCATTTTCTCGGTTTTATTAATCACATTTTCCTTGGAGATCCTACCACCGGTCAATTTACCACTCGTATCAATGCGAACAGTGTGAAATGGCTCTGCAACCTTATCTATAGGATGTAACGCAGATTGCTTGTTACCAGAGGGATTTTTATTAATTTTACACGGCAAGCAGTGGTCAACATACGTCCTTACGGAGGAAGTCATATTCGGAAACCAAAAATACTCTCTAATTTTAGACAGAGTTTTATCCCAGCATAGGTGTTTTAATTCGTCATGAAACTTTTGAATTAATTGCCAACGGAAATTTTTGGGGACAATCAAGCGACTAAAAGTTTTACCAGCTACTTCAAAATTTCTATACAACAAATTGTCTTTGTAAGTAAAAGACGACCTAAGATTGGCGTCAATAGTATCGTTCTCTATGGACTGTATGATTCGCTTAATGTCGGGATCCAACATTTGTTCAGCCTGCAACCATTCATCACTCACACGTGAAACATTCACTTCCTTACAGTTAGTGAGGTTACGACTTAAGTAAATAGTCTACGTGCGGGATTCTTTCACCCTTTCGATACTCTATCTCGAAGTCGAATGTTTGCGTGTACGCCCACCACCTATGTACGCGAGGTAAAAGTTCCCGTTTGTCACGTGAAGCCTTCAGAGTGTTGCAATCTGTAACAACTTGAAATTCCCTGCCAAGTAGATAATGCCGAAAATGTTTCAGTGCCCGAAATACCGCTAGAGTTTCAAGCTCATAACTATGGTACCTACTCTCTGTATCCATCGTTCTTTGACTGAAATATCCGACAATATTTAGCTGATTATCGTCCCTTTGAAACAAAATTGCCCCATATCCAATCTAACTCGCGTCTGTGTGTGGTTCGATTGGTTTACTAGGATCAAATATTGTCAATACGGGCGCGGAAGTCAAATAGCCTATCACAGTAGCATGAGCCTTTGAATGCTCAGGAGTCCAAATCCACTTAGCGTCTTTCTTAGTAAGGGCGTACAGAGGCGCCGTAATAGAGGAAATGTTAGGTATAAACTTTCGAAAGTACCCAGCGAGACCGTTAAATTGGAAAAACGTGGCACGGAACCAATACCTGTGAGACGGGTAAATGAGACATTTTTCTTATCAGCAATTTCCTTTTTAATTAATGAATGTTCTGAACCACTATCAATCAGTGCTTGCAAAGTATAGCCACCGACGCATATTCCATAACAACTTCTTTTACAGTTAAATTTGCTTTTTTAATCTTTAGACCAGAATGCTGGTGGATTATGTTCAGTTCGTGTTGAAGAAAATAGTTTAAATTATATTCTAATTGCATAGTTAAATCACGAGGACAAATCTGTATCGATTTTTTCAAGTATTTAGTCACTTTTCTGGCCTTGTGGGTTTTTGAGTCAGTTATGTTGGTAGAGACGGATTCCCACTTCCAGTAGACAATTTGAGTACTATTATTAAATTCTTTTTATTCTAGGCCTTTATTTTTACAAGTTACGCAGTCTCGGGATAGACACTGTTCATTATACCTATTGCAACAAATTATATGAAGCAAGTTTTGATGATTTGATACAGAGATAACTTTAGCTTAGAATAAAGCTGTGAGCATCAGATCCATATTCGCGTGTGTAACGCACAAACAAGTGTCACGTTTGTCGCAATTCGGTTGTACTATCCAAAATGGTTTTAAGACGACAGAATAGAGAATATGATATCCTTATATTGCAGTTCTTCATGAAAGATTTGTGGAGAATCCAAAAGAACTCTTTTGTTTGCGATCCCCGTTCTTCGTCACATAATTTCTTTTTGTCGGCACCTAACCTCGTATTCGAGTCATCTTGGAGAAAATTAATAATTTTTGTTTTCATTATTTCATAACTTGCTTTGGTTTTCCTTTTATTTTCCAAAAATCGTACTTGTCCAATTTTTCTT
>DWDV01000205.1:0-19322 GCA_018245615.1 Mimoniades ocyalus | reverse complement strand
TATATATATATATATATATATATATATATACGTAGTATGTTAAAAGCCGCTCAATGCTAAATATGATTAAAAAGTGATGATTACAATGATTTCATATTTCGTTAAACATTTATTTACTTGTCTATCTATTTTTCAGACTGTACGTATGTCAGAAGTGGGCGATGTGGTCGTGTTAGATGTGGACGCGCATGAATTAAGATCTCCCTTCCACGATCTGGAAAGTCTTCCAGCTGATTTGGTAAGTTAAAAAAAAAATAAAAGAAAATATTAGTGCTCATTATAATTCCTCAATGTTTGTTTAACAAAAGGACTACACAGACTACCTCGTTACGCTTAGCGGGAAAGGTAGCTCGTGAACTAGACAAGTTTCACGAGTTATTTACCTTGCCACCAAAAAAAAAGTTATTAAATATTATAATCTGTGTCATTATGTGAAAGCACCATTAAACACTCTACAATTGCATTTAAACATTTTAATGATAACGGTGACGATAATGATTTGTATATGACATACATGTTGGTAATAGTGTAACGGACTTTTTAAAATGTCAACATTTTATGTATAAAATGTGAAAAAATTAAAACGATACGCATTTACACAAAACTATTTTTATCAGGGCTCAGTGAATGGAACGAGTAATAGCTATTTCAAGGAATGAATATTTGTTACGATCATAGTTTTAAATCATTACTTTAATACTGACTAGTATGTTAATTTAACGTCCTACATTATCAAATTCAAATAATTCAAATTCAAATATCATTTATTCAAAATTGGTTCATTACAACACTTCAAGATGAAACTACCGCCGCTTCGGAAAATGCCTCGCTATGGAGAAGAAGCGGCTAAAGAAACTCCATAGGTGTGCTTCTGCATCTTTTTTAATATAAGCACTTATGTTAAGATATAGATTATAATTATCGAATCATATAGCCCAACATAATTGAATTAGATCAAAAGTGAGACGAGTTTGTATCAGAATACTACGCGGCACCCACGTTATTTAAAATAAGAGTCATAATTTCTACGTAATGTTACGTAACTTCTATATATATTTTTTCATTAATACAGTGGATATATCGTCTTATATCTAATACTGACTTGTGCATTTAATTTCGTGTAATTTTATTTATTGTAGGATAGTACATATAATAAATAAGTATGGATGGTACGTGTGTGTGTGAGTATGGTATGTATGTGCCATAAATCCATCCTCGTGTAATGTATGATGTTATTTATATCTTTACCGAGCCAACTGACGACACCGACCTCGACCTTCACGTATCAACACACTAGATACACTTGACACGCGACTTCACACGAGAGCTGTTCTGCCGCGCCCCTCTCATTACTATTCTTCCTGTCCCTTTGTATATGCGTCATCTGATCTGTCACATGACTCTGGTCGTGGATATACTTACATGTATTGTAAATCAATATGTATTGAAAAGAGTGCTTATCGATAACCAACGACATAAAATTATTAGGAAGGTAATTCATTCCTGTTCATTGTATATTATTTCGTCTTATATGATGCATATTTTTAATATCTGCACTTTACAGTACATATGAGTTATTACAATAATTAATTAATATTTTGCGTTCAAATGATTTTCTTCGCCGTTTCGATTTGTCAATATAAATTAATCATTTATTGCCATTTTAGTAATTAAATGAAAATTTAAGTAACTAGGAATATGGTAATATACGTTTAAATTAAGGTTCCAATTTTTAGAAAAAATTATGTTTTTCCAATATACCTTTATTCCTTTATAGTTATGAATGATATTTCCAATATTCCTTTATAGTTATGAATGATAAGAATTTTCAAATTACTTAGTATTTTTTATTTTCTAACCACGGCCAATCGCTTATATGTCCAATCTACTAATTGTAAATGATATTATTTTTTAAATATTATATTAGTCACAAAAGTACAAGAATCATGCCATGTCCATAAAGATAGAAATATTGGTGCTGTTTGTTTGCCCCGTAAGCGACTTGCGCGATAATACAATAATAATAATTATTATGGTTAACGGTGTCTTATATGTTTTTCTTTCATTTCAGGTAGCAAGTTTGAAAAAAGCTTTAAGTGACAAAAATGCTCTAGGTGACGCCGTGTCGAGGGCGTTTCTACGCGCGCTAGTGTGTTTAATAGGAGGCTATCGCGATGCTATTAGGTAACTTACACAATATTCTTTCTTTTATTTTTATCGCGCTTACAGGACTGTGTAATTGTACCAACAGTGTTACACTATTTGTCGCGTCTTCTTTGCTGTCGCGAAGGAGACACTGGTGGAGAATAGCGAGGGTATCCGCATACTCTATCGTGGTCATGGTAGTGTTTGTAACATCTCTAGGTTAAAAGCTCCTACAAAGGTAATTATCGATCTTATTACCGAGATTACGTACGCTGACGATCTTCGTTTTGTAACAGAGACCTCGGAAGAACTCCAGAGACTAATAACAAGACCAGAAATCACATGCCGCAGATTTAATTTTAGAATAAATTTCATTAAAACTAACGTGATTGCATCAGATCTACATCTGATCCTTATAATCTTCACATAAATAGTCAAACAATAAAACAGATGGACAAATTAAAATATCGTATGTGACAAAGGTGACCTTGGGTCAGAGATCAATATTAGATTAGGTGCAGTGTAACTGAAATCGACCAAGATAATGAGTTACCTGTGCCACTGTATGCAAATTAATTATTCCAAAATTGCCCTAGTGCATTTGATAAACTAAATGTAAATTAATTGTGTTAACAATAGTAAAGTATAATTATTTTCTAGAGAGAGGTATAACAGTATACGAGTTGACTTAGTATCTTGACACCAAAAGAACCAATTGAATTTGAAGTCATCATCTACGAGAATCCAACCAAAAGTGTACAATGTATATTTCTATTTCTGTATGAAAATGTCAGACATAGAGCCGATCACTATTTTCCCATACTAATTTTGCTATCTTAACATTTAAATTGTCAATCCGCACGTGGGGATTGTCAATTTTTTTGACCACTGACTGACAAGTCACGTAATATACCTTGCCAAAGCTTCTATGGCTTACTATATATTAATACATATTTGAATATTTTTATTCTAAACACATATTTGTATGTATACTACAATACACTGAGATTTTTATAATATATTTTGTTTCAGAATCGAAAAGGGAAAGCTGATTACATTCAATCCTGAGGCTTTTATCAGAACCAGAAAAAACATGCAACCATTTCTTAAAAAAATATTGCAATCACAAATATTTCAACAGGTATGTGTAGATATATTTATTTGTAAAATTATTTTTTAACGGCTGCCTCGTTGGTCGAATGATTGCAAGCGCCTCTACCGATCTAGAGGTCCTGAGTTCAACTCCCGAATCGGGTGCTATTATATTTTTCTAACTTACATTTTTGGAAGAAATTTGTAATAGTGGCTCGGGGGCTGGGTTTGCGCCCGGTGTATAGAAATAGGTTCAGCCCCTATTTCATGGTGGGACGTGAACGTAACTGATGAATGGGGGAGTGTACTACATTCCTCGGCTTACCTCTTCAAGGATTACAGGCGTGATGTTACGTATCTTTAAGATTGTTATTTTTTGTGCTATTATAATGTAATCGATAAATGATTGAAAGAAACTATAATCAGATATCGCGTTTTGTTGAAAAAATAACCAATATTGACCTTTTATGAAATTACCTATCAAACGACAAAATATTACAATTAGCTGTTTTCAATTATGTTATATTATTTTATTTATGTTATTTTATGAATAAAAAGGATTTAATATGTCTTATACTTTTGGTTGACCTTGTTACATATCATCAACATCATCAGTCGGTCTCAGTGAACTCAGGAGAAAAGGTCCATCCCAAAGTACTATTTGCTCATAATCTCAATGTGTGACTGGCTTGGTAATGTTTGTATTAATTGAGAAACTAATTCCAACGTTTAATATTAACATTCAGTTCATCGACGAGCGGCTGGAACTGCTCAACTCGGGGCGAGGTTTCAGTGACGAGTTCGAAGTGGAGTGCAACATCTTCGCGGAGCGGCTCAGCACGGGCAGCGGGCAGCGCCTCAAACAGCAGTACAGAGACTGGGCGAAGACCGTCAAGAAAGAGGGCGGAGCGTTTTTTAAGACTGTCAAAGATAAGGTACAATCCCCTCCCCTCTCGATTCTTAGTCCACTTTAGCGGATTACTGCATCGCCAGCGGCGTTTGTTTTAAATGTTTTTGTGTTTCTCTGTACTAATGATTTGTTTTTACACATTATACTTACATGTACATATACATTAATGTACATTGTATTAACTTCAAAGCAAATTTAGTTTTTATCTTAAACGACTAATGCAATAATGTCGTGACAATGCGAGAGTGCTATTTTTAATGCGTCGTCGAGCTTGTTGATGCCATGGCTACAACGCGCCCGAAATATAATGTAATATGTACCTTTCGCCTTAGATTGTTTTCAATTCTCAATAATTGTTATTACAGAATTGAAAAAAAAAATGACAAACTAAATATCGCACACAAGATCACATTAATGTGATTGTCGAGGTTATGCATGAAATTGAAAGCGTAGATGTCACACTTATGATATTTCACAAGTAAATTTGGTTCTCATGATAGCTTTGCGCAAAATTAACTAACAACTGACGCTTAAACATGTTTCTAACGTGGACCAGTCCACTGCAAAATCGATAAGAATTAGATTAGAATGACTATTTCGTTTTTTATATATTATATCTTGATATTTATAAAGACTTATTTAAAAAAGTAATTGTAACACATCCAAATCGACATTAGTAAAGTACGGCTTTGGCTTTTTTATAATATGGTATCTTTCTTCTCACTTGTTTTATAACTCTGTCCAAGTTTTATTTTATTTTGACATATGGGAGCTTGTGTTTCCTTTTTTAAATAATGCAAAATTTATTATGTTCTGTATTTGAGTGCTAGTTCTTACTATTTG
This sequence comes from Mimoniades ocyalus, assembly GCA_018245615.1. Classification (NCBI taxonomy): domain Eukaryota; kingdom Metazoa; phylum Arthropoda; class Insecta; order Lepidoptera; family Hesperiidae; genus Mimoniades; species Mimoniades ocyalus. Next base: position 14,332 of record DWDV01000205.1, on the reverse strand, counting down.
TTATAATCTAACTGGGTTTATGGAACTTCTGTAGGTATATTTATTTGATAGGTATAAAGTTTGCAACCATTTTTTATTCAATTATCTCATATCAAAATATCTACCTACTGTGCTACTTCCTTTGCAATTATTTCTTATATTTAACATGTCATGTCATTATTATTAATTCGCAGTGATAGCTTAGTGGTTTGAAATTCGACCTCTCACTCCGGTAGCCCGGGTTCAAATCCTAGCGCACACCTCTTTACAAAAGTGTGCGTTTTAAGTTTAAATATCATTAGCTATAACAATGAAGGAAAATATCGTTAGGAAACCGGCACACCTTAGGGTGCTCAAAAAAAATTGTTCTCTAAGGCGTGTGAAGATTGCCAACCGGCACTTGGCCAGCGTGTCAGACTACGGCCTTAACCTGACGGCATTCTGAGAGTAGATCCATGTTCCAACAGTGGAACGATAAAAGGGGTCGCAAAAAATGTCATTATTAATATTTGATAAGATATGAGAAGTTCGATATTATATTTTATATTGAACACGGTAGCATTGAGTTTTTAAAGGTTTTTATTATAGGTCCGGTGGTATAAGTATACGTTTAATAGATTACTGTTTGACGGCTCCCGTAAAGATTTAAGACATATCACCAGATAGTTTCCAAATGTGGGGACAATGAATATAATAGTAAAAAAGTGTGTGTGAGTGCTTGTAAATTGACGGAGACTCAATTAATGAATAATATAATTTGAATATTACTCTAGTTATCCCATTAGCATTAACTTTGTATTGCCTGACTTGTCTTTTTAAAAGAAATGTAATGCTTAAACGATACCAACATACTAACTTGAAGGCTTTCTCTTTAAGCATCGATTATAGCTATACTCCATTACATACGTGAAGTAATGTATGACGTAATATGCCAGTTTTCTAGCGCCAGTGATACCGACAAGCCCCGACAATAATTTTGTTGGGCTGGTATATAATTGAATTAACTCGTCAATGTATGTATATTTCTGCATATTATCTAAATATTAATATATTTCAATATACACTTTTTCCTATTGCTTGTTAGTACAATCAATCGAGCTTTAGACTTTTGCACTCGAATTTAATATGACCATGAATTACTGTCAACTCTGAATTTATTTATTTTTTCAATAAAGGCAAAAATTTTCCAATACGTTAATAGCATACTTAGCTGTAACATTTCATGTTGCATACGGTGAGACATACTAGCGCAAAGGAGTAGTGTATATCAGTTTAGAGGGAAAGTACTAATTATATTAGTTTTAATTACACAATCATAACAATTCGAGCAAAGTACTAATATATTACTTTTAATTATACAACCATAACATAAAGAGAAAAATGTATTGGTTTTGTTTGTGAAACAACTGCACTTGTATAACATTTTCAAGTGTTCGTTATATATTTTTTTGAATAGTGTTTTGCTTCCATATGCTGAGAGATTGTCTTTTAGTACAATTTATGCTGAACGCGCAACATTATGAAAAGTGTGAAACGTCACTTTGTTTGGAATGGAGTATGGTTTGGTATCTTCACAGCTACACGTACTAGTTACAGATAGGTAGGTGCGATTCGAACAACACTCACCTTAGATTTAAATTGTATATCATTCGACAAATTGCTTTAATGGACATGTTTAAATATACATTCATCAATGTATATGCATCGAAAAATATATGGTTAAGTAACATGTATTAAAAATCCATTTAATACTTTAGCAAAATTTACGTACATACATATAAATTGATGAAGCGTCTGTAACTGTCGTTCATAAGTGCTTTCTATGACAACTCCTTCGTTGTTGTTGAACTCGTGTTATGTCATTTTATAATGCGATCCTCGCCTCCCACCGTTGCGTGTTAACGGTGAATGAATAATTGTAATATTTGGCTTGTTTTTCTAACGGCTGTGCCGGGTTACACGATGCATGCATGCCGTAACTACTCGGGTTTTCTTTTTGCTTTAAAATGTGAATATTTGCAGGCGAACCCGGCGGTACAGTCGGCTGTGAAAACGGTGAGTGCTCAGAGCTCTGTCTGTACAGAATTACACCTTGGACTCGTCCACGTCGGTTGCTATTCACCACTCGGTGGAACATACTTTGTTTAAGCGCTAGTAAAATTGTATAACAACATTGTACGTCGTTGTCACTAACACGGTTCAATTGATCACCCTCAGTGATGTAGTTGTTGTGTCATATGATCATTTTATTTATGTTTTGAGCGTAGAAGTGAATGAGTTGTTCGGATTTTGATTTAGATAGAATCGCATGCGTAGGCTTTTGCCGCCACGTCATGAGTAGTGGCATTGTTGATTTATTTCATTCAAACAAACTTACCTATGTTTGAATCGTTCGCGCTCAATTCCCACTAGCAGCAGAATATCTACTGCAATATATGGCAGAACTCGTTGCATTGCCGTTGCATCGCCATTTCAAGTGCCATTTGTGAATGGTCGATTCTTTGGTCAGGTACTTTTGGATTTTTCTAACTTAGATTTTCTAGATAAAATGTAAGGTAGAGACTCGGAGTCTCGACTTGTGCCCGGTAAAGTGTACTGCACTCCCTTGCCTACCTCTTCGGGGATTACAAGCGTGATGTTACGTTTACGTTTATTTAAGATTGGTCACAGATTTCTATCACTAATCACCTGAATCGACCTCCCTCTCGATACCCCTCTTCTCCATTGTATAAGTAACTAAGTCAAAGTGGCCAATGACGTGTACTTATCTAGGCTTGGTTAACACCGCAGACCGGTGTTTAATGTTGCACCAATGAGCGGGTTGGTGATGGTTTTTGATAACGTGTCGATTTGAGCCATATTTACATTGATTTCTCAAATCACTCTTTACAATGATTTCTCAAATCAAATCGAACCCGGCGGTCATGTTCCGGACGTATGAAATGTAAACACTGCCCAGAAATGGGGCTTGGGGAGGACACCAAGCGATAAATTACTGCAAGCTGTAAAGTGCTTCTTTTACTATATTAAAGTGTGAATTAACATCAATTACTATCGTGAATATTGGCGCGTATCAAATTGTTTTTTTTAATTCACGAAGGAGAAATGTGGTTTAAGATCAAAGCCGAATCATTATTACAACCTATTAAAAGCATCTTCATATTTATTTTCTTTTATTATCTTGCATGTGTGGGTGAAAAAGTAGTGTTAACTGTAGTACAGTTTTATATATTTAAAATATATATTTAAACATTTATGTACAAGTATATAACTTCCATAAAGTATATAACTGGCACGTAAACGTAACTGGTGGAACGTGGGAGTGTTCTACATTCCTCTGCCTACCTCTTCGGGGATGACAGGCGTGATGTTACGTAAGTTATTATATAAGTAATATAACTGTACATAATAATTAAAACAGTTGATACGAATGCAAGCAGAATTGGGCACAGAGGCTTATTTATTGTAAAATAACCCTCACACAAAGGGTTGGCTAATCCAAAAGTATTTTGAAGGGCTTTGACAAATGGCAGTGAGGAGTTGCTTGACAATTTAATAACTCATAGTGATGGGAGCTTTATTGGAACAGACAGTACTTATTGTGTATATTTGGGGGTGCGAATTTTGATGAATTATATACATAACAATATTAATGAATATCAATACTATATGTAACACAGCATTGTGTTCTTGTTCAATCTCGTAAGGAACCGGACGTGATGCAAGAATAAAGATATAGTGGAGCAAAATTTAAATATGCAGTTACAAAATTTTATCTTCAAATATCAATGGTTCTGTTAATATTAGAAGTTCCATGGGTAAAGTAGTAGGAAGTGCGAGTAGACAAAAAATAAGAGACGTTAAAGATTCTTATTAAAAGCGAACAAACTTGAACAAACGGAGTAAGATACAATCCGAGCGATACAGGATTCAAGTTAAAATAAATACAGTTATGGTCCAATATCTAGTGCTTTCATATCGATTTTGTTTTTGGATTGAGTCTGCCCTCTTTTTCATCCAATTTTATTTATAATTATTGTTATGCTATAAATTATAGACATACTCGTAGAGCACCAAGTGCCAATATATATATCCGTACCTACAGACCTGACCCTTCCCTTTCATTCATCGCTCGCAGAAAATTATTAACAGTTAAGTAACATCACATCTGTAACCCCCGAAGAAGTAGGCAGAAGAGTGTAGTACACTCCCTTCTTTCACCAGTTACGTGTTCGTCCTGATGTGGAATGAGTGGTGAGCTTATTGCCTTACATTGGACACGAATCGAGACATCGATCCACTACTAAAAATTTTCATTAGAAATTCTAGTTTGAAAATTTAATAGTACCCGACACGGGATTTGATCCCAGGAATTCTCGACCGGCATTCGCGCCCGCAACCACTGAACCAACGAGGCAGTACACAAGTATTAATCAGAAACTTGTTACACATGAGAACAATTTTGAAATCTATATTATACCAGTGCTTTCGTCTTTTACATGTCAAACGCATACATTGATAAATACTTCACTAATACTTTTTCATCATGTTTTCTAAATTAAATTTTGTTATAGCAGATTTTCCAGAAGCACCCAGCAATACCAAAAATCCCACTGGTACGCTTATACATAGCATTCGCAATTACATACCTGCAGACCTACATTTCCGACCGTATAATGAAACGAAGGCTATATTACTGGATATATACAATTGTACATACAAAGTTAGTATTCTGTTATGATGGAATTGTGCTATGCAGGTGGTGGAGAGAGCCGACGGGCTTACTTTCTACTTTCCTGTGTATTTATAGAGTAACATCCTCAACCTATTTTACTATCCCACTGAACGACGTGGGGCTCTTTTCAGACTTGAAGGTTTTGAAGTCATAGTATGCCATGCTGATGAAGTTCAGATTGGCAGTCTTCACATGGTTCAGTGAACATTATAGGTTTTCCCACAATGTTTGTTTTAACCATTACTGCAAGTGATACGATTTTTTAAACGCAAATTTCTAAAGAGGTGCTTATTTGATTTTCTTAAATGTGATTTTCTTAAGCGCACGTTTTTTAAATGAAGGCTTTTTTTGATTTATAAACATTTATAACGAAAAACGATCTTCGTCGCGGTAACATTTCGTGTCGCTGAATATTTGGTTAGTAAATTTGCATTGTGCGTAAGAATTTCGAGTTTAAATATGTATCCGACGCTGTTTCTCTGCGATAATAAGAAATTTATACAATATATTAGACATATATAAATATAAAGATAATGAAGTAAACTTGTATTGCTTAAATTATTCGTTTTATAAAAAGTTCAATTATTCACTTAATCCGTAATTTCATTCATATTCATTTATTCATTTCACTGTTTGCAAAATACATTTGCTTATTTGTTTGGAGTTATTTATTTACATTATATATTTAGAATTTTACTTGTTACATGGATATATGTATGTATGTATATGACGGTTTGGTCCCGTCGCATTGACGTGCTGTGAATGAAAAATGATTTTACTGATGCCGTGTTGTCGTTTGTACACGGGTAGCACTAGTGGATAATAGCGAACTTTATGACAACCCGCTTGACTGACCGACACTGACCGTGTTCGTTGTATACTACCGTAAGATTGTGAAACTGACAGAGGAAATATTGCGACGATCAGCCATTTGTAGGATACATTTCAATTAATTTACAACGGTCGCAATACAACTATTCGATACAACGCGATAAAAAAATTAACGTGTATGAAAATTGCACTAATATAATAAATTAAAATTAATTTTAACGAACTTATAGAAATTTTTAATACTCCTTAACCTGGCCATATAATCTTTAATGGCTATCCGTGTAGGTATATTTCAATATGCACTTTTATATATTCCTACATACAAATTTTATAACAGTAGACATACACATGAATTCAAAAAAGAGGTAGGCAGAGGAATTTAGTACACTCCCACGTGTCACCAGTTAAGTTTACGTCCAACTATGGAATAGGTGGTGAGCCTATTGCCATACATCGGGCACATATTCAAACTCCGATCCACTACTAGATAATCTAAATTAGACTAAATTAGTAGTGCCCGACCCGGGAATTGAACCCAGGACCTCCCGATCGGCAGTCGCACTTGCAACCAACACGACCAAAGAGGCAGTCAACTTTCATTTTAAAGAGACTTTCATTTATAAATATATTTAAATGATTACGGCCGGCGGCTCTGTGGACACGTCGCAATTTTTGCGACTTACAATGTAAACTGAAAATACGTCGTTCAATTTACAATCAAATGTGTTTTTTATGTTTCATAATGGACATTTAACACAATTGTAAGAATCTCAAGATGCTGTTAATACATAATACCTATATAAAAGTGTACTTTTTTACTATTACTTAACTGTACCGCGACTCCGCGCGATCGGTGGGAGCTCGTAAAGAACTTTGGATGGGTGTTAAACTACTCAGGCTATTTCGTAAAAACGTACACGATTTAAGCCGATATATAACTCAATATTATATTCCTTTCTAAATATATACAACTTATTCTTAATTAATTCGTAGACGTTATACCTATGTAGTTAATCTTTCGAAGTTAGTGTTCTAGAATTTTTTGGTATATAAATATTCAATGAATAAATTTTAATAATTAAAAAACATTTTTTGCTCATTTATGATGCCGAGTCTGTTGAAAAATATTTATTTGTTTAAGTTGAATTAATTGTATATAATACAATATAACATCTGTAATAACCATTTTTTTCAATTGACAATTGTAATGCATATGATTTATTTCAATTTTAATATATAGGTATATTTTAATCTTAATAGACAATGTAACTATGTATTTTATATTATAGCTATTTAATATCTTAATTATTATTATTATTTCCAATAGGTACTATTTTTCATTGAAGTTTTATAATTTTGGTGTAAGTTAACCGACTGAAATTCAATATAATACTATTAAGACCGATTAATTTTAATTTGTTCCTTTAGGTATACATATTTTCTGTAAGATCAGTTAAATCAAAACAAAACATTTTAGTTAGATACTAGATTATAAATACTGTCTATTTGTGTCCGCGATCCAATAAATAAATATGCATTAGCATTTCACAGACATATAATATGATCGTCATCTCTGATAGCATCCAATATTGAACACGAGTCTCTTCTCGCAATAAGAAGGGATAAAGGACATAGTTTGCAACCTTGGCTAAGTGCGGGTTGGCTGACATCATACACCTTAAAGACTCTACAACAGCTCTACAAATTAATGTCGAAGTACCTACATTATCTACAGCGACTGTGTAGGTAATGCTAAGTCTATATGTACACGCAAGTCTGCGGTCTTATGTCTGGATAAGCCTTCTTTATTATCACATTAACTATATCTAAACAAATCTACACGTGCATTTATTTGTCAACTTGAGTGACAAGTCTGTTTCTTAGAGTCTCTACATTGTAGAGTTTTTCGAATACCTTATATAATCAGAATATTGTACCATTATTTATTCTTTTTATTTATTTACTAATAAAAAATAGATGCACATCTAGGAAAAAATAAGGTTACTATATATAGAAAGAGCGCGGGATGGATTGGTTTTTTTTTGAATAAAGTATTCTATTTCTTTACTACCTTTTATACATTTGTTGAAGAAAATGCAAGTTGTTTTAAGCGTTCTTCAAATGTTCAATCTTATATATAAGTATATGTATTATTAAGAATGGACTCTGCTTTATGATAGAGTATAACAACCTTGAGTTTAGATAATTCTTAAAATTAAAAAGAATATATTTTCATATTCTTTCTTTTAATGAAATTTACGTTCTTACGATACTAATTCTTATTCACTGGATAGTCTTCTAGTTTGCGATTTAAAGTCAATTATAAGAAGTAATACAGTGGTACAAAGTGTTAATAATTTTTGAAGCTATCAGCGTAATAAGAAAAATATACATATACATAGTTCCAAATAAGTCTTTATGTGGAGCCTGTTCATGCCGATTTTAAAATCTAATACCAATTTTATTCAGCACCAAGTTCCAACAAACGTGATCATGAATGGTTTCAATTTGATACAATTCTAAATTCATTTATGATTTCCGTAGTAGGCATTTGATAAGGCTCGGCCTTTATAACATTTATGACTGTGATTAATATAGACCTGGCTTATTTCTTAGCGCCCTTTTAATCCAGTTTTAATCTGGTTTTTAATATCGAGCTACCGTCGAGAGTTTCTCGATATTGTCTTCAATATTTTAGTTCAACACATGCCGCAAGTACCTACATGAGCGTGAGAGTTGAGGTTATGTTATTGCTTCTGCGTGTATGTAATAAAGTGACTTGGATCTATATTTACACATGAGTTATCAAACTAAGGGATTTGCTTGTATTGTTCTACTATATGATATAAGACAGTCATAGTATATCAACTGGAACCAAAGTTCGCCGATGAACTTTTCACTCAACTAGTAAATACTTACTGTAAAGGAACAACAGTTTCGGCCACTCGAGTGTCAGGTGGCAGATTTCAAGGAGTTCTCTTGCTTGTATCACAGTGTGTGTGCACGAAATCCGCTGATATCCGTCATAATCTGGTACAAGCCGCTGGATTACGAGACCACGCGACCGGCCGTCACCCACTAACGTAAACACCAGAACGAACCGATACCGATAAATCAAAGCGCACGATCCGCGACGCGACGTGAAATCCGCTAAATCCTTGCGGGGATCGCGTAAAAAATACTAGTATTAAAAACAGTCTTAAGTGGGCTTACGGACGCGGCGCGGAACGGCCCGCGCTGGCTCTAATCTCGGCCACTTCCCGGCGCAATTTGAACCTAACTCCACCACTCTATACATCATCCGGCGACGCCCGCCCACCGCGCCGCCGCAAGCCCCTAGCGTCGTCTCCCTCCCTCGCGCGCCCGCCCCGCCTCTACCTCTCTCTGTCGTGCTGAAATCTCGCCGCGGCGAGTTTTCAGTGCGTACGGCGGTGCGGGGGAAGCAGTCAGCTGGCCGAACTTATGCGGATAAAATCGACTTTTTATCGCTCGTCGTGACGCCTCGTGACGTCACTGTTTACTTCAGCTCGACGTGGACAATATTGCATTGCACACCGTGACGTGGCTAGATGAATTTAAGGTCAATTTGATTAAACATTGATGTCTTAAAAAATATAACTAGTAATAGGGTGTGCTAACGTACTGCTAACGTTATATTATATCACTTATGAACATACACTAACAGTTTCTGTTTCGATGGTGTTTTTAAGAATGTACTCGATTGTGACATAAAAATTTAACGTGATGAGTGTTGATAATAAGGCAAAGAGTGTACCTATACCTAAAATTAAAACGCTCATTTAATCTTGCAATATGTTTTCCTTATAGCGCACAAAATAATTGCAGTTTAAAACGCGCTTCGTGCAGCGGCGTCGTCCGCAATAAATAAACGAGCGTTCGTAACGTAAACAGATCGGGCGCATTAACCGCGTCGGCGTACATAAAGAGAGCGGTATAAATATAAAGTTCCCACTCGCTGCCGCGCAAACTTAGCTAAACAACGCCATAATTGCCTTCATTACTTAAATTACTGAAATTATTTATTCAAAAAGCTGGCAACATTTAGGCACGGGTGGCTCCGCCCGCGGCGTGCTCGTCCGCCAATGGTGCGGCAGCGCGGCGCGGTGGGAGGGGCGCGAGCCAATATGGCGTCCGGGCAACCTTCTCCAAGTCGACACCGGGTACTGACGCGGCTAGTTCCGGTACATTTTCCTCGGCTCAAATTCCCCGTGCCAGTTGGAGTGTGTTAAAATATCTGGTTTGTTAATTACGTTAGTGTGATTGCGGTGAGGTGGTGAGCCTGGTCTCGCGCGACCTCCGGCCACGCGCCCGCCGCCGTCGGCAGATAACCGTCGGCGACCTCCCATGTCGCTGAAAACAATGCTCTTATTTATATTTAGTTATGATAACAAGTGGATATATGTACGCCTTGTTCATTTACAAAGGGATCTTGTCAAGTTTAAGTTTGGCGGATTTTAATAAATAATGAAAACTTCATTTCTCCTGTTGACAAATTGTGATCATATTTGTTTTTAACATTAATAACATTACAAGTGTATTTATTACTAAAAATTACATTTCTAAATCCCTTCCTAATCCCTTGCGAATATTTAACTGTTAGATTTTACTGTTTTCGTTGATATTTCATGTGAATGAAATAATATTTATTTCATGATCAAGAATTTTCTCATATGTTGACAGCATCAATTACTTTGTGAAAATCTGTTTTAAAAAGATACTTTTTATTTCATCAGTAGGATGTATATTTTGTTTTAGTGATACTTGGATGAAGCCGTTAATCATTATGTTCTGAATCAATATGAAATCTTTTTTCTCTACATACCTATCCTACATTTAATAATCTAACTCTTGTTGGTGAAAATAAAAAAAGTTTTTATAACATTTTTTGTACTCATTTTTATTTAAAAAAAATTGTTTTACTCCCATTATAGTAATTCAAAGTGGATAAATTGCATTTTCATAAAAATACAAGTGTTGTATTAAGAGACAATTTATTTCAGAAGACTTGTTTTGATTAATAGAATGATTTAAATTTTTTATGTATTATGATGGCTATTAATATGTAGGTACTTGGATATGTCATTATTTCAAAGTGTTTCTTCTGATATTAAGACAATTAATTCTGTTTTCTTGCACAAAATATTGAATTGAATAAACAAATATCTACTTTTAAAGTATGAGAAAAGTGCAAAGAACGTTCATGTAGGTATTCGTAGGTACATCAACATACATCAAAGAACAGATTTCTACTTCTAGCTTAGTTACTTTTTCAATTAGATAGCAGGCAATTACTTTCAAATGTTCCCATCCTAAATATGAATATAATCTGAAGTCTTATTGATGTGAAATGTGTTTGATATTAAATTTATTCAGAGCAATATGCACCTAAATTTTCTTGGACACGCTTCTAATTTCTAATTGTATAATTAAAATACATCCACTGATATCTATGTTGTGGAGATATGGGAATGTTGTAATTAATAAAATTCTAATTACTTTTTGTTCTACGATTTTGTAATTTATACGATTCTAGCATTTTTATCTTTTATAATTCCAAAATAATTATTTTGAAGTTATAATATTATTGTGAATTAAAATGAAAGTTAGTAAACTTTAATAATAACAAAGGAAACTCTGGACAATTACTGTTAACAAATAACATAACTACTGAATTATTTGAAATGTGTCTATAAGGGATCCTTTTGAAGTTTTAATTTACAATAAACTGCTTGAGACTTAACACAACACCTAGGTAGGTACATATCATTACCTAACGGACCTGTACTTAAAGAATATGATGAAATAAAATATAAAGTAAAATTAAATTAAAACTTATTGATAAAAAGAAACGGAAGGTACTTGAATTTTTGAAAACAAAATAAGTTAAGTATTTTATAACATAAGTTAAGTATTTTTATAACAATATGTATGTAGGTAATTTATCTACTTTAGGATCTTTTGTTTCAAATGTAGGTATTTGTTATCATACAATAGCAAGTTTTTGAAATAAATAGATGGAGCACATTAAGCTTGTTATAATTACATCCCTCACACAAGAAGAAAGTCACACAGAGCGTAAAATATTGCTTTCTACATGTTATTAATGACATGCTATCCCAATGCTATCCAAAGGCATTATCATTATCATAATCAAACCTGGAATGAGTAGGTACGTCGTTTTTGACTGTCAGATGTTCCTTTACCAGCACACAATGCAGCTATTGCGTCATTGACAACAGATATAAATTAAGCAATGATGGTTACAAATTCGAAACCGTTCTAGATTCTTCTAAAATACAAACTTATAATAACATGTACTAACCGAGCTAATGATACTCACCATCTTTTTTTCTCCGCCCCTTTCATCGTGTCACTGTTGGAATACGGAGCGCCTCTCAGGACGAGAGGGTGCAGGCTTCACCACGCTGGCCAAATGCGGATGCACATGCTTCACACACTAAAAAAACATTTCTTTTGTGAACTCTAAGGTGGTGCATGTTCCCTAGTGATGTTTTCCTTCACCGTTACAGAAAGTGATGATTAAGCTTAACACGCACATTTTTTATAAAGAGGGGCGCGCTAGGATTTGAATACGGGCTTCCGGAGCGAGAGGTTGAATTTCAACTACTAGGCAATCACTGCTTCCTCACAATCCTTACTCTTGCAGTATTATTACCAATGTAACACTAACAAGCACTAAAGAGCACTAGCAGTCCCATTCCAATGGACCTATTTGAGTTCGGTAGTTGACATCCATGATCGGCAACATTTGTGGCTACTGTCGACTCTTTTGACTATTCAGATAAAGGCAATACAAGCATGTTGGATTGTGATGTTGGGTCATAGTTAAGAATGTACTGCATCGGATCGAAGACGTAATGTTTCTGATTTATTCTGAAAAATAATTTAATTTCACTCCAATGTATAATTTTGTTTGAAAATGGAACCTTACTGCTACATACAATGTACCTAATATCTTAAAACTATATTAATTGATTTTTGGGTAGAAATACATTTTTTTATTTTCTACACAAATTCGAAAGATTTTAATGCATCGTAAATCTTTACAGATCAATTCATATGACTCGGAGCGGAAGCCATGGATACAATAGAAAGCGACTATACCTATATCTCGCTTTAAGTAAAGAATTATTACCTAGGTATAAATCAGCTTTGATCAGAAAGCAGAATGTATACAAGGTCATAAAATACTTGTATAGTTTTTCCAAAATACGTAATCAACTTAGATTTTACTTAGTATAAGTATTTTGTTTTTTGTATCAGGTGTAAAATATTTTGAAAAATGAGCATCAATATTTAATACCTATAGACAGCGAATTACAAAATATTTAGCTACAAAATATCATAGCTTACTTAGATATTTCCCCGTAAAATTTAATCTTGTCATTCGCCTATCTATAAAATTGGGTTTTGTGTAAATCATTCGCTGAATGCCAATTTATATGGTTCAGAGTGAAAGTCAATAAGGATTTTTCAAAAAGCAACAATTTGTCTGATTAATCGAGCGTCGCAGATGTCTCGCCAAAAATAAAGGACTATTAGGGTCGATAAAGCCCGCTATAATCGGGAATGAATCGGGAAGGGCATTCCCCCCGCGACACGACGTAATGGATAGTGTTTATGCATTTTTTGTTGTCAAACGAGCAGTCGCGTCCGATTTGAATTTATTATTTTTTTAAAGTTTTCTCCGTATTCTTTTTTTAAATTTTTCTTCGTATTATTTTTCTAAATTTTTCTTCGTATTATTTTTTTAAATTTTCTTCATATTCCTTTTTTAATATTTCTTCGTGTTCTTTTTTTAATTAGCTTAAGGAGTTCTTCTCTGTACCCGTCATTGATTATTTGTCAGCCCATTTACCTTGCTTGTTGATAAACAAAACGGTTATTCTCCCACTAGTTAAGGACTTAATCTCATTGTTGAAAAACAGACATCTTAAACAACTGGCACATATTGATATGTATTTGACCATGTTTTAAAAAAAATTATAAAACTCAACATTCACTTAACTAACGTAAGCCTAATGAATGTAAGCGAATAAAGATATGTAGTTTTCAGTACCTAACTAAAGTGCCTCCGACTTCATATATGTTTTGATTCAGTATGGAATCATGGAATTCGTGGAACTCATATGAAAATATTACTGTACCAATATTATTCTAAGTAATAAAATAACAAATTCTAATCCCAAATAAATTATATCGCCTTAGTTTCGTATGAGATTGTCACATTGAAAACAAAAAAAGGGTTAGGCGTCCTTAACATCTGTTACAATTAACTCAATTCTTTTATCCTTTTAGATAATTAACTGACTGGTAGCTGGTACTAATTTATTTTTATTACTTTTTATACGGTTTGTAAAAAAAGGACACGAAATGGTAAATAAAATGTAAGGCTAGTGGAATTAGATGATCTAGTTAGAGGGTTAAAATCTTCAAGCTCTTCACCTTTTCATTAATTGCAGCCTTTAAAAAAAATATTGATACTTTATATTTTGACATAAAAAGTAAACCTCTGTGGAGGGAATGTGGTTAAACTATTTCATTTCACTTCATTCAGAGCTAGTGGGATTGTGATTGCTAATCCGCGGCTACAGGTTCGATTCTCACGCAGAACATGACTGGGTACGTACTAACAATGAACTTAAAAACTTTTCTACTAATGATAACTACAAGCTGTGTAATAGATGTGTAATAGATTCCTCTGCCTACCTCTGCGGGGCCTACAGACGTGATGTTACGTTTATA